>JABUQX010129039.1:0-21620 GCA_015478945.1 Trachelipus rathkii | reverse complement strand
GTGATTTGCGCTTTTGAATAGGTAATTTGTCTTTTGAATAGGTATTAGCAATTTTAGTAGGTATTTGCCTTTTTAATTAGTATTTTGCCTTTTTAATATGTATTGCCTTTTTAAACGGTATTTGCCTTTTTAATAGATTTTCCTTTTTTAATAGGTATTGCCTTTTTAATAGGTATTTGAATTTAATAAGGTATTTGACCTTTAATATGTATGCAATTTAAAATAGTATCCTTTTTAATAGGTTATTTGCGCTTTTTGAATAGGTTATTTGCCTTTTAATAGGTGTTTGCCTTTAATATGTATTTGCCAATTTTAATAGTTATTTGCTTTTTTAATAGGTATTTGCCTTTTTAATAGGTATTTGCCTTTTTAATAGGTATTTGCAATTTTAATAGGTATTTGCTTTTTTAATAGGTATTTGCCTTTTTAATAGCTATTTGCCTTCTTAATAGGTATTTGCCTTTTAATAGGTATTTGCCTTTTTAATTAGTATTTGAATTTTAATAGTAATTTAATATTAATAGGATTGCATTTTAATAGTTTTGCATTTTTAATAGTATTTGCGTTTTTAATAGGTATTTGCCAATATAATAAATATTTGCCTTTTTTAATAGTATTGTAATTTAATAGGTATTTGCAGTTTTATATAGGTATTTGTCTTTTTCATAGGTATTTGCAATTTAATAGGTATTGCCTTTTTAATAGGTTATTTGCCATTTTAATAAAATATTTGGCCTTTGAATAGGATTTGCAATTTAATAGTATTTGCCTTTTAAAAGTATTCCATTTAATAGTATTGCCTCTTAATAGTATTTGCCTTTTTAATAGGGTATTGGCAATTTTAATATGTATTGAATTTTAATAATATTTGCAAATTTTAATAGTATTTGCCTTTAAAGGTATTCCGCGTTTTAGAGAGAGGTATTTGCCTGTTTAATAGATATTTGCAATTTTAGTTTGCCTTTTAAATAAGTATTGCCTTTTTAATAGGTATTTAATTTTATAAGGGAAAAAAAAAAAAGAAAAAAAATCGGTATTGCATTTTAATAGGTATTTGGACTTTTTAATAGTATAGCCTTTTTAATAGGTATTTGAATTTTAAATAGGTATTTGCCTTTTGAATAGGATTTGCCTTTTCATAGGTATGTGCAGATTTAATAGGTATTGCCCTTATAGTATTGGCACTTTAATAAATATTGCCTTTAATAGGGTAATTGCAATTAATAGGTATTGCTTGACTAGGTATTTCATTTAATAGTAATGCCTTTTTAATAAAGGTAATTTGATTTTTATAGTATTTGCGCTTTTTAAATAGGTGATTTACCTGTTTCATAGCGGTAAGTGCAGTTTAAAATAGGTATTCCTGTTTTAAATAGTATTTGCCTTTTAATAGGTATTTGCGTTTTTTAAAAGTATTTGCCTTTTTAAAGGTATTTCCTTTAATAGGATTTGCATTTTTAATATGGTATTTGCGCGTTAATTAGGTATTTGCAATTTAATAGGATGCCTTTTAATAAGGTATGGCGCTTTTTAAGAGCGTATTTGCGGCTTTTTAATAATATTTGCAATTTAATAAGTTTTGCTATTTTTAATAGTATTATGCCCTTTTCATAGTATTTGCCTTTTTTAAAGTATTTGCTTCTTTAATAGTATTGCCTTTTTAATATATGTTGCCTGTTTTCATAAGTATGCAATTAATAAGTATTTGCCTTTTGAATAGGTATTTGCCTTTTTAAAAGTAATTTGCAATTTTAATTACGTATTTGCCTTTTTAATAGGTGATGTTGCCTTTTAATACGGTATTGCCTTTTAGTTATTAGATTTGCCTTTTAGAATAGGGATGGCCTGGTGTTAGATAGGTATTCGCTTTTAAGAGGTATGCCTGGTTAATAAGGGTATTTGCCGTGGTGGTTAATAGGGGGGGGTATTTTGCGAAGGTTTAATAGGTTTTGCTGTTTGTTAATAGGTGATTTGCCTTTTTTAGATAGTTATGTGTTGCGGCTGTCGTAGATGAGGTAGGTTGCTCTTTTTAAGTAGTATTTGCGCTTTGTAATAGGTATTTTGAGAGAGTTATAGGTATTGCGCGTTTTTAATAGGGATTACTTTTAATAGGTAGTTGGCGGCGATTTGGAGATAGGGATATGCAGATTTTAATAGTGAGGCCTTGTTAATAGGTATTTGCGCGTTGGTTAGGTACGTTATTTTCTTTTTAATAGGGTATTTTCATTTTGTAATAGTGATTGCTGTGAATATGTATTGCGCTTTTTAATAGGGGTATGTTGGTCGTTAAGTGAGGTATTTGCCCTTTTAATATTATTTGCCTTTTGAATAGGTATTTGCTTTTTTTTAAAGGTATTTCCTTTTTAATAGGTATTTGCTCTTTTAATAGGTATTTGCAATTTAATAGCGTATTTGCCTTTTAATAAGTATTTTCAATAGGTATTTCAATTTTAATAGGTATTCCTTTTTAATAGTATTTGTCTTTTGAATAGGTATTAGCAATTTAGTAGGTATTTGCCTTTTTAAAATAAGGTGTTGGCCTTTAATATGTATTTAGCCTCTTAACAGGTATTTTCCCTTTAATAGTATTTGCCTTTTTAATAGTATTTGCCTTTTTAATAGTATTTGCCTTTTTAGGTATTTGCCTTTTTAATAGTATTTGCCTTTTAATAGGTATTTGCCTTTAATAGGTATTTGCCCTTTTTAATGAGTATTTGCCTTTTAATAGGTATTGCCTTTTTAATAGTATTTGCCTTTTAATAGGTATTTGTAAGTTAATAGGTATTTGCCTTATTTAATAGGTATTGCCTTTTAATAGGTATTTGCCTTTTAATAGGTATTTGGAATTTTAATATGTATTTGCATTTTAATATATTGCCTTTTTAATAGGTATTGCCATTTTAATAAATATTTGCCCTTTGAATAGAGATTTGCAATTTTAATAGGTATTTGCCTTTTTAATTAATTGCTATTTTAATAGGTATTGGCCTTCTTTAAAAGTATTTGCCTTTTTAAAAGTATTTGCCTTTTTAATGTATTTGCTTTTTAAAAGGTATTTGCAAATTTAATAGGTATTTGCCTTTTTAATAGTATTTGCCTTTTAAAAGTATTTGCAATTTTTCATAGTTATTTGCCTTTTTAATAGGTATTTGCTTTTTAATAGGTATTGCTTCTTAATAGTTTTGTTTTAATAGGTATTTGCCTTTAAATAAGTATTTGCCTTTTTATAGTATTTGCAATTTTATTAGGTATTTGCCTTTAATAGGTATTTCCAATTTTAATAGGTATTTTTTTAATAAGGTATTGCCTTTTTAATAGGTATTTGCCTTTTAATAGGTAATTTGCAATTTTAAAATGTATTGCTTTTTTGATAGGTATTTGCCTTCTTAATAGGTATCTGCCTTCTTAATAGTATTTGCCTTTTAATAGGTATTTGCAATTAATAGGTAATTTGCCTTTTTAATAGGATTTAATTTTAATAGGTATTTGCCTTTAAATAGGTATTTGCCTTTATAGGTATTTGCCATTTAATAGGTATTTGCCTTTTAAAAAGGTATTGCCTTTTTAATAGGATTTGCCTTCTTAATAGGTATTCGCCTTTTCAATAGGTATTTCCTTAATAGATTGCCTTAATAGTATTTGCAATTTAATAGGTATTGCCTTTTAATAGGTTTTGCCTTTAATATGTATTTGCCTTAATAATATTTGCAATTTAATATTTGCAATTTTAATAAGTATTTGCATTTTAATAGTTATTTCCTTTTTAAAGGTTATTTGCTTTTTTAAGAGTATTTGCGCTATTTAATAGTATTTGCCTTTTTAATAGATTTGCAAGTTTATTAGGTATTTGCCTTTTTAAAGGTATTGCCTTTTAATAGGTCTTATTTTTAAAAGGTATTGCCTTTTTAATAGGTTTTGCCTTTTTAATAGTATTTGCCTTTTAATAGGTATTTGCAATTTTAATAGGTATTGCTTTTTTAATAGTATTTGCCTTTTAACAGGTATTTGCCTTTTTAATAGTATTTGCCTTTAAATAAGTATTGCCTTTTTAATAGGTCATTGCCTTTTTATATAGGTATTTGCAATTTTAATAGTATTTTGCCTTTTAATAGGTATTTGCCATTTTAACAAATATTTGCCTTTTGAAAGGTATTTGCAATTTTTTAATAGTATTTGCCTTTTTAATAGATATTGCAATTTTAATAGGTATTTGCTTTCCTAATAGGATTGCCTTTTAATAGGTATTGCCTTTTAAATATGTATTTGCCTTTTAATAGGTTTTGCAATTTTAATAGTATGCCTTCTTAATAGGTATTTTGCCTTTTTAATAGATATTTGCCCTTTTAATAGATATTTGAATTTTAATAGGTTTTGCATTATAATAGGTATTTGCCTTTTCAATATTTGCCTTTTTAGAATAGTATTCCTTTCATAGAGTATTGTGCAATAATAGTATGCCTTTAATAGGTATTTGCCATTTAAAAAAAATATTTGCCTTTGAATAGTATTTGCAATTTTAATAGGTCTTTGTTTTTAATAGGTATTGCCATTTTAATAGGTAATTGCCTTCTTAATAGGATTTGCTTTTTAATAATATGGCCTTTTTAAATAGGATTGCTTTTTATAGGTATTGCCAATTTAAATAGGTATTTGGACTTTTAATAGGTATTTGCCTTTTTTAATATTCGGTAATTGCCATTTTAATAGAATTTGCAAATTTTAATAGTATTTGCATGTTTTAATAGGTATTTGCCTTTTAATAAGATTTGTAATGTTAATAGGTATTGCATTTTTAATAGTGTATTGCCTTTAAAGGTATTTGTCTTTTTCATAGGTATTTGCCATTTTTCTATAGGTATTTGCCTTCTTAATAGGTATTGCCTTTTTATGTATGCCTTTTTAATAGGTATTGCCTTTTTAATAGGTATTTGTATATAGTATGCCTTTTTTAATAGTATTGCCTTTTAATAGGTATTTGCTTTAATAGATATTTGCAATTTTAATAGATTGCCTTTTACTACGTAATTGGCTATTTAATAGTATTGCCTTGTTTGAAGGTATGATTTTTTTGAAGGTATTTGCAAGTTTAATAGGTTATTGCCTTTAAATAGGTATTCCTTTTGAATAGGTATTTCCAATTTTAATAGGTATTTGCCCTTTTTATAGGTATTTTGCCTTTAATATATTGCCTTTTAATAGGTATTTGCCCTTTTTAATAGGTATTTGCTTCTTCTTATTAATAGGTTATTGCCTTTTTAATAGATTTAAAATTTTAATAGGTATTTGCCTTTTTAATATGTTTTTGCCTTTTAATATGTATTTGCCTTTTTAATAGATATTTGCCAATTTTAATAGGTATTTGCATTTGAATAGGTATTTTTGTTTTTTAAATAGGTATTTGCCTTTTAATAGTTATTTGCCTTTTTATAGTATTTGCGCTTTTTAATAGGTATTGCTTTTTTAATAGGTATTTGCTTTTTGAATAGGTATTTGCAATTTTAATTAGTATTTGCTTTTAATAGGTATTTGCCTTTTTAATAGGTATTGCCTTTTTTCAAAGGTATTTGCAATTTAATAGGTATTGCCTTTTTAATAGTATTTGCCTTTTTAATAGTATTTCCTTCTTAATAGGTATTTGCATTTAATAGGTATTCGCCTTTTCAGATAGGTAATTGCCATTATTAAATATATGTGTAATATTAATAGGTATGTGCATTTTTAAAATAGATATTTGCCTGTTTAATAGGTATTTGCCTTTTAATAGGTATTTGCAATTTTAATACGGTATTTGCCTTTTAATAGGTATTGCCTTTTTTCATAGGTATTTGCCATTTAATAAGTATTGCCTTTTTAATAGGTATTTGCCATTTTAATAAATATTTGCTTTTTTAATAGGTATTTGCCATTTAATAGGTATTTGCCTTTTAATAGGTATTTGCCCATTTTAATAGGTTATTTGCCTTCTTAATAGGTATTTCCTTTTTAATAGTTATTTGCCTTTTTAATACGGTTATTTGCCTTTTTAATAGGTATTGCAATTTTAATGATTGCCTTTTTTTAATAGTATTTGAACCTTATTCAATAGGTTATTTGCTTTTAATAAGATATTGCAATTTTAATAGTTTTTGCATTTTATAAATAGGTATTTGGCCTTTGTTCATAGGTATTTGCCTTTTTAAATAGGTATTTGTCTTTTAATAGGTTTTTGCCTTTTAATAGGTATTTAGCCTTTCATAGGTAATTTGCAATTTTAATAAAGTATGCTTTTAATAGGTATTCTGCCTTTATTAAAGGTATTTGCCTTTTAAAGGTAATTTTCAATCTTTTCCCTGAAATATTTGTTCGATATATTTGCCTTTAATACGGTATTTTGCCTTTTAATAGGTATTTTGCCTTTTAATAGTATTTGCCTTTTAAATAAGTATTTGCCTTTTTAATAGGTTATTGGCTTTTTTAATAGGTATGTGCCTTTTTTAATAGGTATTTGCTTTTTAATAGGTATTTGCAATTTTAATAGTATTTGCCTTTTTAATAGGATTTGCCTTTTTAATAGGTATTTGCCTCTTAATAGGTATTGCCTTTTAATAGGTATTTGCCTTTTTAATAGGTATTTGACTTTTTATAGTTATTTGCGCCATTTAATAATTATTGCAATTTTAATGGTATTTCTTTAATAGGCATTGTGCGTTTTTAATAAATTCACCTTTTTAATAGATATTTTCATTTTAATAGGTAGTTTGCCTTTTTTAATTTAGGATTTGCCTTTTTAATACTAATTGTCTTTTAATAGGTATTTGCCTTAATAATATTAGAACTTTTAATATGTTTTTGCTTTTTTTATTATTAAGTATTTGCCTTTTAATTAGGTATGCCCCTTGGTGGATAGCGTGTGTTTTTTGCTGTTAATTAGGTTATGTGTGCCGTGGGTGTAAAGTAGGTAGTCCTGCTAAGTAGGGTATGGCCTTGAAATAGGGTAGTGGCAATGTAATGAGGTAGTGTGCCTGTTGAAGAGGTTATGGCTGGTAATAAAGGTGAAGAGGCAAAGGGAGTAGGGAGGTGCCCTAAGAGGGGTGGCGCGTGTGTGAATGATTGAGTTGCCGGTCGAAACAAGTAGTTGGCCGTGGAAAAGGGATCCTGGTGAAGAGGGGAGGTGGTGGTGAAGTGGGTGGTGGAAGTGAGAGGAGTGTGGCATTAAGAAGGTAGTGGATGAATAGAGTGCAGTGTTAATAAGGGATGGGGCTAGCAGTAGGGAGTTGGCAAGGGTGAAAGTAGTGTGGCTGTGAATGTAGGCGACTGTGGCCGGTGGAAAGATAATGGGGAGATGTAATATATGCCGGTGGGAAATAGGACGAATAACAACACCCATAGAAAACTATATTAAATTATAGCTAAACAATGTCAGCTTCGTTTCTGCTTTTTGGAAAATCTGCATTCAATGAAACACATTATTTGATCAATATGCTGAAAATACGGTTAAAAACTCAATTTAAGAAATACCAAATAATTTCAAATGTGAATATGAAGTATTTCCTTTTTTTAAATAGAATATTTTTCATTTTTAATAGGTATCTTTGCTCTTTTAACTATACTGGTATTGTTAATTTTAATAGTATTTTGCACTAGTTTTATAGGTATTTGCTTTAATAATATTTGTCTTTTTCATAGGATATTGCCATTTTTAATAGTATTGCCTTTCAAATAGGGTTATTTCCTTTTTAATAGGTATATTTGCCTATTTAAAGAGAATTTTTGCCTTTTGAATAAGTATTTGCCTTTTTAATAGTTATTTGCCTTTTAAATAAGTATTTTGCCTTTTTAATAGGTGATTGCCATTTTAAAAACAATTTGGAATGTATAATATGATTTTCCTTTTTATAGGATTTCCATTATAGTATTTGCCTTCCTAATAGTAATTTCGACTTTAATAAACCATTCCCTTTTAATATGAAGTATTGTCATTTAATTAGGTATGCAATTTTTATAATAGTATTTGCCTTTTTATAGGATATTTTGCCTGTTATAAAAGGGATTTTGCCAATTTTCATAAGGTATTGCTTTTTTAATAGGTATTTGGCCTTTTTAATAGGTATTGCCTTCTTAATAGGTATTGCCTTTTTTATAGGTATTTTCCTTTTAATAGGTATTTGCTTTTTAATAGGTATTTGCCTTTTAATAGGTATTTGCCTTTTAGAAAAGTATTTGCAATTTAAAAAGGTATTTGCTTTGTAATAGGTATTTTGCCTTTTAATAGGATTTGCCTTCTTAATAGGATCTTGCCTTTTAATAGGTAAATTTGCAAGTTAATAGTATTTGCCTTTAATAGGTATTTGTCAAATTTAATAGTATTTGCATTTTATAAATAAGATGTTTGTACTTTGGTTGATCATGCCTAATTTTTAAGCGTTATTTTCCTTTTTAATAGGACCTTTTGTTTTTTATAGGTATTTGCCTTTTTGAATAGGTATTGCAATTTTATAAGTATTTGCCTTTTAAAAAAGGTATTTGCCTTTTTAATAAATATTTGACTTCTTAATAGGTATTTTGCCTTATTTAATAGGTATTTAGCCTTTTTAATAGTGTATTTTGCCTCTTAATAGGGAATTTTGCTACTTTTAATGAGTTAATTGCCATATTTACATTAAAAGTTATTTTTCCTTCATCTTAATACGAAATTAGCCTTTGTAATAAGAGTATTTGCACTTTTTAATAGGTATCTGCCTTTTTTAAATAGTATTTTTGCATCTTTTTAATAGATAGTTTGCCTAATTTTAATACGTATTGCTTCTTTTTACTATGTATTTGCTATTTTTTTAATAGGTATAACCTTTTTAATAGGATTTGATTTTTGATAGGTATTTAAAAGTAGTTAACGATGTATCCTATTTAAAAGATGAGTGGAGCTTCTCTGGAATAGGTATTTGACCAATTTTAATAGTAAATTTGCCTTTTTAATAGGTATTGCCTTATTAATAAGGTCATTTGCCTTCTAATAGTAATAATTTACCCTTTTAATTAGGTATTCCTTTTTATATAGATTTAGCCTTTTGAATAGGTATTGCAATTTAAGGTATTGACAGTCTTTTAATACGTATTTGCACTTTTATATAGTATTATGCCTTTTAAAAGAATTTGCAATTTTTAATAGGTAATTTGGAACAATCTTAATTAGGTATTTGCACTTTTTAATAGTATTTGCCTTTTAATAGGTAGTTTGCATTTTTTATGTATTTGCCTTTTTAATAGTATTTGCCTTTTTCATTAGGTAATTGACAGTTTTAATAGATTCTGGTCTAACTTTTTAATAGGTATTTAGCTACCTTTTTTAATAGGTAAATATGCCTTTATTAATAGGATCATTTGCTTTTTAATAGGTATTTGCCACATTTTTAATTCCGAATTTTGCTTTTAAAAGGTATTACCTTATTTATAACTATTGCCATTCTTAATAGGATATTTATCCTTTTAATAGGTATAATTCGCTTTCAATAGGTATATGCCATTATTTAATAGTATGTGTAAAATATTAATATGGTTATTTCGCATTTTTAATCACGGTTATATGCCTTTTTTAATAGTATTTGCCTCTTTTTAATAGATTGCAATTTTTGTACTATTATGTATTGTCTTGTTAATAATTAGTTTGCCTAAATTTTCGATAGTGTATTTGCAATTTTATAGGTATTTGCCTTTTCTAATAGGTGTTTGCCTTTTTTTTTAATAAATATTTGCCTTTTAAAATAGGTATTGCCATTTTAATATTGTATAGCACTTTATAATAGATAACTTTGCCATTATTAATACGATATTTAGCTTACTTCTTAATTATGGTATTTTGCCTTTGATAGTATTTGCTCTTTTTTAATTAGGTATTTGCTTCTTTTAATAAGGTATTTAGCTCTAATTTTCAATAGTATTGCCTTTTTTAATACGTATTTTGCCTTATCATAGGTATTTGCCTTATATTAATAGATATTTGCTAATTTTAATAGTCTTTTCATTTTTAATAGGTATATTTCCTTTTCATTAGGTATTTCCTTTTAAATAGGTATGTGCTTTTTAATAAGGATATTTTGTACTATAATAGGTATTTGCCTTTTTATAGATTGTTGCAATTTTAATAAATATTTGCCTTTTTAATCGGATTTGAATTTTTAATAGTATTTGCCTTTTAAAATATTTGCCAATTTCATGGGTATTTGTCTTTTTATAGGTATTTGCCTTTTAATAGATTTGCCTTTTAATAGGTATTGCCCTTTTTAATAGGTATTTGCCTTTTTTAAAAGGTATTTCTCTTTTTAATAGGTATTTGCACTTTTAATAGTTTTTGCTTTTTTGAAATATGTATTTGCCTTTTAAGTAAGGTATGTTGCAATTTTTAAATAGGTATTCTTTTTATAGGTATTTGCCTTTTTTTAATAGGTATATTTGCCTTCTTAATAGGTATTGCCTTTAAGAATTGTATTTTGCCTTTGTTAGTATTTGACTTTTTATTAGCTATTGCCATTTTAACTAGATATTTGCAAATTTTAATAGTAATTTGCACTTTTAAATAGGCATTTGCCTTTTAATAGGTATTTACCTTTTTAATAGATATTTTCTTTTTTTTAAAAGGTATTGCCTTTTTAAATAGGTTTATTTGTCTTTGTAATAGTATGGCCTTTTTAATATTGGTATTTGCCCTTTTGTTAAGGTATGTTGCAATGTTAATAAGCGTAATTTCCTTTTTTAATAATATTGCCTTATTTAATTAGGTATTGGACAATGTTAATAGTATTGCCTTTTTAATAGGTATTTGTCCTTTAAATAGTTATTATTTGCCATTTAGTAGGTATTTGCCTTTTTTAATAGTTATATTTGCCTTTTTAATATTATTTGCCTTTTTAATATGGCTATTGCCTTTTTAATAGGTTATTTGCCTTTCTTTTTAAATACGGATTTGCTTTTAATAGGTATTTGCATTTTAATTAGGTATTTGCCTTTTTAAATAGGTATTTGCAATTTTAATAGCTTATTTGCCTTTTTAATAGTATTTGTCATTTTAAAAATTATATGCCTTTTTAAAGTTTAATTTCGCCAATTTTAATAAAGGTTATTTGTCTTTTTCATAGGTATTTTGCAATTTTAATAGGTAGGTTTCCCTTTTTAAAAGGATTTGCCCATTTAATAGGGTATTTGCCTTCTAATAGGTTATTGCCTTTTTAATTAGGTATTTGCCTTTTTTAAAGAAGTATATGCCTTTTAATAGGTATTTGCAATTTTAATAGGTATTTTGTCTTTTTAATAGTATTGAACTTTTTAATTAGTATTTCCTTTAATAGATATTACAATTTAATAGGTAATTTGCAATTTTGAATAGGTATGGCCTATTGATTATATACGGTATTTTTGTAATTTATAATAGCGTATTTTGATCATTTTTAATATGATTTTGCGCTTTTAAAGAAGATATATTAGTCATCTTTTCAATCCCCAGTATGCCATTTCTAATAATTGATTTGCCTTCTTAATAGGTATTAGCCTTTTTAATAATAGGTATTTGCCTTTTAATAAGTATTTGCCTTTTTAATAAGTATTTGCCTTTTTTAATAGGTATTTGCCTTTTAATAGGTATATGCCTTTATTTAAAGGTATTTGCCTTTTTTAATAGATATTTGCAATTTAATAATGTATTTTTTGATCCTTATTTACATTATAATTGGTATTTGTAATATTTATAGGTATTTGCCTTTTTTAATAGATATTTGCTTTTTTTACTATTTATTTGCTATTTTAATAGGTTATTTGCCTTTTTAAAATAGTATTGTCCTTTCTTAAAAGGAGTATTTGCAATATAATAAGGTATTGCCTATTTAATTAGTTTGCCTTTTTCAATAGGTATTTGCCTTTAATAGGTATTGCCACTTTTAATTAGGTAGTTTGCCTTTTTAATAGTTTATTTGCCTTGAATTAGGTATTTTTCGCAATTTAATATTATTGCACTTTTTAATAGGTTATTTGCCTTTTTAAAAGGTATGTATTGCCTTTTTAACTAGATATTTGCAATTATAATAGGTATTTATTTGTAAAATTTATAGGTATTTGCATTTTAATAGTTATTTGTCACTTTTTAATAGGTATTTGCTTTTTATATAAGTATTTGCCTTTTTTTAATAGGTATTTGCCCTTTTTCATAGGTAATTGCAGTTTAAATAGGTATTGTTGCCTTTTTAATAGGTATTGCTTTTTTAATAGAGCTATTTTTCCTAGTTTAAATAAGGTATATATGCACCTTTTTAACTAGGTATTTTGCAATTTAACTTAGGCTAATTTGAGCTATTGAATAGTATTTGTTCTCTTATTAAATAGATATTTGACCCTTCTAAATAGTATTTGCATTTTATAGTGATTCGCCTTTTCAATAGAGTATTTGCCATTTTAATAGGTTTTTGCTTTTAATTTTAACAGGTATTTGCATTTTTAATAGATATTGGCTCTTAACTTTAATAGGTAATTATGCCTTTAAATAGGTTTGCCAACTTTTATAGTAATTTTGCCTTTGTAATAAGGTATTTGCCTTTTCATAGAGTATTTTGCAATTTTAATAGTAATGCCTTTACTTAATAGGGTATTGCCACTTTAATAAAAATTTGCCTTTTAAATATGTATTTGCCATTTTAATAGGTTCTTGCCTTTTTAATAGGTATTTGCCATTTTAATAGTATTTGCCTTCTTAATAGTATTTGCTTTTTTATAGGTATTCTGCCTTTAATATATTTGCCTTTTTAAAGGGTATTTGCAATTTTAATAGTTTGCCTTTTTAATAGGTATTGCCTTTTTAATATATTTGCCTCTTTAATAGATATTTGCAATTTTAATAGGTTTTTGCATTTTTTATAAGGTATTTGCCTTTTCATAGGTATTTGCCTTTTAATAGGTTATTTGCCTTTTAATAGGTATTTTGCCTATTTAAAGTATCTTGCCTTTTCATAGTAAATTGACATTTTAATAAGTATTGCCTTTTTAAGTAATTGCCCCTTTTTAATAGTATTGCCCTTTTTGAAAAGGTAGTTTCAATTTTCAGGGTATTCTGTCTTTTAAAAGGTATTTCGGCCATTTTAATAGGTATTTGCCTTTTAATAGGATTTGCCTTTTTAAAGTTATTTGCCTTTAAATTAAAGTATGCACTTTTCAATAGTATTTGCCTTTTTTAAATTAGGTATTGCTTTTAATATATTGCCTTTTTAATAGTTATTTGCAATTTTAATAGGTATTTGCTTTTTAATTAGTTATTTGCCGCTTTTAATAGTATTGCCTCTTTAATAGGATTGCCCTTTTTAATAGGTATTTGCCTTTTTAATAGTATTTGCCACTTTTTATAGATATTTGCCATTTTAATAGATATTGCAATTTAATAGGTATTTGCCTTTATTAATAGGCAGTTTGCCCTTTTGGAGATTTTGACTGAGCTTTAAAGATATTTTCATTTAGCAATGTGCCTTGTAAAAAGAGATTTACCAATTATAGGTATTTGTCTTTTTTAATAGGTATTTGCCTTTTAATAGGTATTTTGCTCTTTTAATAGGTATTTGCTTATAGTTTTAATTTAGGTATTTGCACTTTCTTAATAAGGTATTTGCCTTGGAGTAGCTCTGCAAACTTTTTAATCAGGTATTTGCCATTTTAATTAAAGTATTTGCCTTCTTATAATAGGTATTTTGACCAATTTTTTTAATAGTATTTGAACCATTTAAATAAAGGTATTTTCTTCTTGAATAGTTCCATTAGCACATTTTAGGTATTTAGCCTTTTAATAAGGATGTTTTGTCCTTTTTAAATGTATGGCTGCCCTTCGTTATAACATATGTTATTTGCTCCTTCTTGGGAATATCGTACTTTTTTGCTCTTTTAATAGGTAATTTGCTCTTTTAATAGGTATTGGCTAATATATATTAATAGAGGTATTTTGCATTATTTTATTAGGGTTACTTTTTAATTTAAATAGGTTATTTGTCATACAATTTAATAGGGTATGTCTTTTTCATAGTAATTTGCGCCATTTTCAATAAGTATTTGCCTTTTAATAGGTATTCTTGTAATATAAATAGGTATTTGCATTTTAATAGGTATTTGCCTTTTTAATACAGGTATTTGCCGTTTTTAATAGGATTTCCCTTTTTTAAGAGATTTTCATTTTACATAGGTATTTGCCTTTAATAGGTATTTGTTAATTTAATAGGTATGTTGCATTTTTAAAGTATTTGCCTTTTAATAGGTATTGTCTTTTTTCATAGGTATTGCCATTTAATAGGTATTTGCCTTCTTAATAGCTATTTGCTTTGCCTTTTTAATAAGTATTCGCCTTTTTAATAGTGTACTTGCCATTTATTTAAGTTTAGGTATTTCCACTTTCTTAATAGTGTATTTGCCTTTATAATAGGTATTTGCCCTTTTTAATAGTATTATGCCTTTTTTAATTAGGAATTTGCAATGTTTAAGATGTACTTTGCCTTTTTACTATGGTGATTGTTGCTATTGTTAATGTAAATAGTTGTCCATTTTAATAAGTATTTATTCTTTTGATAGCGTATTTGCAATTTTCAATAGGGTATTTGCCTTTCTTAAAAGGTATTTTGCTTTGAACTTTGTTTGCATTTTAAATAGGTATTTGCCTTTTAATAGGTATTTGCCGTTTAATAGGTATGCCTTCTTAAATAGGTAATTTTTGCCCTTTTTATTAATTGTTATTGCATTTTTAATAGTATTTTCCTTTTTTATTATTATCAATTTTAATAGGTATTTGCCTTTTTAATAGCTATTTTGCAATTTTAATATGTATTTGCCTTATTTATAGATATTTGCAATTAAATAGGTATTTGGCATTTATTAGGTATGGCAATTTTAACAGGATTTTGCCCGTTTTAAATAGGTATTTGCATTTTATAAGGTATCCTTTTAATAAGGTATTTAGCCTTTTCATAGGTAATGCATTTTTAATAGTATTTTGCACAAATTATTGATAGAAGTATTTGCTTGTTCAAATTATTGCCTTTTTAATATATATCTTTTTAATAAGGGATGTGCAATTTTTAAAGCTAGGTAATTCTTTGCTTTTTTAATAGGATTGCCCCTTTTTCATAATGTTATTGTGCCTTCTTATAGTATTTGCATTATTGAATAGGTTTCGACCTTTTCAATAGGATATCTGCCATTTTAATAGGTATTGATTTAATATTAAATAGCAAGAGCCATCTTTGGCCGATATTTGCCTTTTATTAATAGGTATTTGCCTTTTAATATAATTATTTCAATTTGATAGGTATTTCCCTTTTTAACATAGGTATTGCCTATTTTCATAGGTATTCAATTTTAATAGGATTTGCCTTTTTAATAGTTTGCCAATTTAATAAATATTTGCCTTTTAAATATGTATTTGCCATTTTAATACTAAGGTATTTGCCTTTTGAATAGGCATTTGCAATTTTAATAGTATTTGACCTTCTTAAATAGGTATTGCCTTTTAATAGGTCTTACTTTAATAGGTATTTGCCTTTGTTATAGGTATTTGCAAATTTTAATAGTATTAGCCTTTTATAATAAGTTATGTTGCCTTTTTCAATAGGTATTTGCCTTTAATAGATATCTGCAATTTTAATAGTTTTTGCATTTTTTAATAGGTATTTGCCTTTTCATAAGTATTTGCCTTTTTTAATAGGTATTTGCTTTTTTTAATGAGGTATTTCCTTTCAATAGGTTATTTTGCCTTTTTTCATAGGTTAATTGCAAGTCTAATAAGTATTGCTTAATAGGATAGTGGCTTTTTAAAGGTATTTGCCTTTTTTAAAAGGTATTTTCAATTTTCATGGGTATTTGTCTTTTAATATGGTATAACCTTTTTAATAGTATTTGCCTTTTTTAATAGGTATTTGCCTTTTTAATAGGTATTTGCCTTTTTAATAGGTATTTGCCTTTTTAATAGGTATTTGCGCCTTTTTAATAGGTATTGCTTTTTAATAAGGTATTTGCCTTTTTAGATATGTCATTTGCTAACTTTTAATGGTATTGCTTTTAATAGTATTGCCATTATTAAAATAAGGATTTGCTCTAATAGGTTTTGCTTTTTTAATGATTTGAATTTTTAATAGGTATTTGAACTTTTATAGATATTTGCCATTTTAATAGATATTGCAATTTAATAGTATTTGCCTTTTTAATAGGCATTTGGCCTTTTTAATAGATTTCCCTTTAATAGATATTATTCATTTTTTAAATAGTATTGCACTTTTACATAGGTATTTTGCCTTTTTAATAGGTATTTGTCTTATTAATAGGTATTTGCCTTTTTGTATTGCCTTTTAATAGGTAATTTGCTTTTTTAATAGGTATTTGCCTAATTTAATAGGTATTTGCCTTTTTGATAGGTGTTTGCAATTTTAATATGGTATTTGCCTTATATATTATTTGCCTTATTAATAGTATTTTGCAATTTTAAAGATGATTGCCTAATAGTTATTGTCTTTTGAATAGGTTATTACAATTAAGAGTAGTATTTGCCTTTTTAAAGGTATTTTGCCTTTTTAATAGTATTTGCCTTCTTTACAGGTATTTGCCTTTTTTTTAATAGTATTTGCCTTTTTAATAGGTATTTTCCTTTTTTAATAGGTATTTGGAATATTTATAGGTAATTTGCCTTTTTAATAGGTATTTGAAATTTTAATAGGTATTGCATTTTAAGTAGGTATTTGTCTTTTTTCATAGGTATTTGCAATTTTAAATGAGATAATAATCTTTGCACTAAATTAATAGGTATTGCCATAAATATATTTGCCTTTTAAATAGGTATTTTGCAATTTTAATAGGTATTTGCCTTTTTAAAAGGTTACTTTGCCATTTTAATAGGAGTTGCCTTTTTAATAAGTATAGATGCCTTTTAATAGGGTATTTTTACTTTTTATAGGTATTTCCCATTTTAATAGATAAGGAAATTGCCTTTTTAATAGGTATTATGGCCTTTTTAATAGGTATTGTTTTTTAATAGGTATTCATTTTTAAAGTATTTCCTTTTTAATAGTAACTTTCCTTTTTAATTAGGTTATTGTCCTTCTTTAAACGTATTGGCAAATTTTTAATTTTTAGAGTAATAGCCTTTTTAATACGTATTTGCCATTTTAATTAAGTGTTAATATTCCCTTCTTTAATAAGGTATTGCCCTTTTAGATAGTGTATTGCAATTTTAATAGGATATTGCACTTTTTGAATAAAGATATTTGAGCCTTTTTAATATGGTATTTGCCAAATTTTAATAGGCTATTTCACTTTTAAATAGGTATTTGTATTTCGAAAGGTGATTAGCAAATTAGTAGGTATTACCTCTTGTAAAATATGGAGAGATTTGCCTTTTAATATTGTATTGCCTTCTTTTAAAATCAGGGTTATTTGGCCTTTTTAAATAAAGGTATTAGCCTTTTAATAAGGTATTGCCTTTCTTAAAGGTATTTTGACAATTGTAATAAGGGTAATTGACTCCTTTTTTATGATAGGTATTTGCTAATTTAAAAGGTATTGCCTTTATTAATAACTAGTTTGCCCTTTAATAGGTATTTGCCTTTTAAAGTTGTATTTGACCTTTATTAGGTATTTGCCTTATTTTAATATGGTATTGTAAGTTAAGAAAGGTATTTGCCATTTTGTAATAGGTAATTTAGCTTTTTTTATAGTATTGCCTTGAATAAGGTATTGCAATTTGTAAATAGTATGCCTTTTAATAGGTATGCCATTTTAATAAATAATTGCCTTTGAATTAGGGTTATTGTAGCAATTTTTAATAAGGGATTTGCCTTTTTAAAAATAGGTATTTTGCCAGTTTAATATCAGTATTTGCCTTGCACTAAATAGTATTTGCCTGTTATTTAAATAGGTTATGTATGCCATTTTTAATAGGTATTGACCATTTTTAATAGTATTGCCAAATATTAAGTAGGATGCCTTTTAAATAGCTATTTAGCCTGTTTAAAAGTATGCATTTTTCATAGAGCTTTTAATAAGAGTATGTGCTTTTCTCGTTAAAATACATAATGTATTTGCCTCTTTATAGTATTGCCTTTTATAAGTATTTGCCCTTTTTTAATAGGTATTTGCCTTTTAATAGGTATTTCCTTTTTAATAGGTATTTGCCTTATTAAAAGGTATTTGCAATTTTTAAAAAGTATCTTGCTTAACTAATAGGTATTTGTACTTTTTAATAGGTAAATATTATTTTGAAAAGTATAAAATAGGAACATTGCCTTTTTAATAGTAATTTGCAATTTAATAAGTATATTTGCCATTTTAATACATCGGTATTTTTGAAATTTAATAGGGTATTGTGCATTTTTTAATAGGTATTTGTCTTTTCATATATATTGCCATTTTAATTTATCCACGGTACCTTTGCCTTTTAATAGTATTTGCCATTTTAATAAGAAAATTTCACACTGAAAACTTTATAAGCAATTTTATACTAATAAAACCTTTTCTAGCAATGTATTTGCACAATTTTAAGTAAAGTTCGATTTAATTGACTTATAACGGTATTCTGGCCATAAGTTAACAAGGTATTGCTTTATTTAATAGGTATTTTCGGCTTTTTAATAGGTATTTTGCAATTTAAATAGGTGATTTGCACTTTTTAAATAGGAATTTGCTGTTTATAATAAGGTAGTTGCGCATTTTAATCATATTTGCATTGTTAATAAAGTATTTGAAAAATTTTAAAGGTATTTGCATCTATTCATTTTTTTAAAGGTTATTATGATAAATTTAAATAGGTTTTAGCTATTAATATCGTTTATTTAGCCTTTTTAATAGTAATTTGTCTTTTCATATGTAATGCCATTTATAATAGATAATAATGCCTTCTTAATAGGAAATTTGCACCTTTTAATAAATAGTATTTGGCCTTTAATAGGTATAATGCGTTTTCTTTAAATAGGTATTTGCCTTTTTTAAATAGCGTATTTGCCGTTGTAATAAGGTATTTGCCCTATTGAAATTGATTTAGTGGATTAAGAACTTAATTTTGCAATATTAATATGTATTTGCCTTTTCTTATATATATCTATATTATATTATATTTGCCTTATTTATATATATATTTGATTTTTAGATAAGTATTATCTATTATTTTAATAACGGAGTCCTTTTTGAGAATAGGGTATCCTTTAGGAGGAGTATGTTGCAGGATGTTATTATATATATACGAGCTTTGTAATGTAGGAATTTGCCTTATTTATTATCGATTTGCCTGTTCTTATATAGGTATTGCCCTTTAATGGTACATTGCCTTTTTAATAGGGATTGCTTCTGTATTTAGGCTATTTCGCAAATTTTTAACTGATTTTTGCCTTTTAATTTAGTTATTCGCGTTATAATAAGTATTTGCCTTTTTAATAAAAATTTGCCATATTAATAGGTATTTGCCATTTAAATAAGGTATTTGCATTTTAATAGTATTTGCCTTTTTAATCAGTTATGGCTTTTGTTATAGGATTTTGGCCTTTTAAATAGGTTTGCTCTTTTTATAGGAAATGTGCCTTTAGTTTAAGTAGATTTGCCAATTCTAAACTAGGTATTTATTTTAAATATGGTATGTTGCCTTTAAAGATAATTTGCTTTATATATATATCGTATTTGCAATCTTTAATAGGATGGTGCTTTTAAGAATGATATTTGCCTGTTTTAATAGTATTGGCCTTATTTAATATTATTCTTTATGCCATTCTGAATTTTCATGGGTATTTCAGTTATTCATTATAGTTATTCATTTATATTAAATAAGGTATTTGCATTTTTAATAGGTATTTGCCTTTTTAAAAGTTCTATAAAGGATTGTTTTCAAGTTATTTAAGTACTGGGTATTCCTTAATTAGTGTATTTGCCGTTCATATTGTGTGTATTTGCTATATATATTAGGTTATTTGCTTATTTAACAGGTATTATGCCATTTTAAAATAAATTGCCTTTTAAATAGGTATTTGCCATTAATAGGTATTGGCCTTTTTAATAGGTATTTGCCATGTTAATAGGTATTTGTAATATTAATAGGTAATTCGCTTCTTTAATAGGTAGTTGCTTTAATAGGTAATTGCCTTTCTTAATAGGTATTTCAATTTATTATATTATCCTTTTTTAATAGTATTTGCCCTTTTCATAGTACTATGCCTTTTTAAGAAGATATTTGCACTTTAATTATTATATATATATAGTTATTTGCCTATTCATAGAGTATTTAGCACTTTTTATATGATTTAATTTTTGCCTTTCTATACTGGTAAATTGCAATTTTTAAAAAAGTAATTTCTTTTAACTAGTATTTGCCCCTTCTTAATGAGGTTAGATTTGCCTTTTAAAGAGGTATTTTGCCAATTTTCATGGGTATTTGTCTTTTTAATAGGTATTTTGCCTTTTTAATAGGAAATTTTGCCCTTTTTAAAGTTATTTGCTTTTAATACGTATTGCCTTTTAAATAAGATATTGCTCTGTTTTAGATAGGATTTGCTGCTTTATTTAATACGTATTTGCTTTGTTTAAATAGGTATTTCCTTTTTATATATGGTATTTGTCAATTTAATAGGTATTTGATCTTTTAATTCATAAGGTATTTGCCTTTTAAAGGATTGCCTTCTAATAAGGTAATTGCTCTTTTTTTAATATTATTGCCTTTTAATAGAGTATTTGCCTTTTTTAATAGGTATTATGTCTTTGTTTAATAGTGTAATTTTGCCTATAATATAGGTATTTTGTGCCGTGTAAGTAGGTGATTTATGCGCTTGGTTTGAGAGGATTATAGATTGCCTTTTTAATGGTATTGCCCTTTTATATTAAGTGTTTGCACATATTGTAATAGTTTGCTTGCCTTTTAATAATTTATAGTTTGCCTTTTGTTAATAAGGTGATGCACATTTTAATAGTTATTGTGGCTGTTTTTAATTATATGTCTTATTGTATTATATGTATTTTTAAGTTTTAGTTGCTTTAATTATTGACTCCTTTTAACGGTGTTCGCTTTTTAATATTATTGCGCCTTCTATAACAGGTATTTGCTGGGCTTTTAATTAGATTTCCTTTTAATGAGGTAGTTGCCTTTAATAGATTGTGTATTGCAATTAATAGGTATTGCCTTTTTTAAAGGTATTTGCAATTTTATAAAGGTATTTGCCTTATATATATTTCTTTTAATAGGTACGCCTTTTTAATAGGGTTATTTCCTTTTGTATATTTGCCTTTTAATTATTATTGTAAGCATTTAATAGTATTTGCCCTTTTTAATAGTATATTTGTTTTAATAGGTAATTTGCCTTTTTAATAGTATTTGCAATTTATATATCTTTTTATAGTTATTTGCTCTCTTATTTAGTTTAATAAATATTTGCCTTTTGAATAGTTATTTGAATTTTAATAGGTATTGCCTTTTTAATAGGTATTGCCATTTTAATAGTTATTGCCTTTTTAATAGGTATTTGCCTTTTATATATGTAATAAGTTTTGCAATTTTAATAGGATTGCCTTTAATTAGTATTGCCTGTATTTAAAAATCTGGTATTTGCAAGTTTTCATTAAGAGATTGCATTTTTAAATAGTATTTGCCTTTTTAATAGGTATTTTGC
>JABUQX010129038.1:0-12500 GCA_015478945.1 Trachelipus rathkii | reverse complement strand
ATATTGGAGGAAAATGTCAAATTGAGCATCAGAACAAGCTAGCATTCAGCTGTCAGATGACAAACCAAATTAATTGAGAGGTTGAGTGTGTGACATTAGAATTCTGCTATACAAAGAACAGTAATAGGCGTCATAATACGCATTCACAGAATATTTGTTATTATGTATTGCAAATTAGAAGAAACGAAAGTTAACTAAGAATCTGCAATAGTTTTTGACGTGTGAAACGAGACGCATGCTGTAAGGAGTAGTGTTCCGTATGCGGATTTTGCGTGAAATGTACGATCCATTTCTGCAATGAGTTTTATGAGGGCACTTAACCCCATTTCACAGTTCTCTAACACCATTAGAGAGTTTATATTGCTCGAACGGCGCCTACGTTCTAACGTATCTATTATACATGGGCGCAGCGTGGGAGTTTGCCCGATAAATTTTCATTAGCCAAGCAACGAAAGAAATTTCTTATATATAAAGACATAAAAATTTACAAATCGCTTTCACTATAATACGAAATTGTGAATCTAAGTTTTGGCAAGCAAACTGCTTAAAATTTTGCCACACCAAAAAAAAAAAAAAAATAAAAAATAAATAAAATATATATATATATATATATATATATATATATATATATATATATATATATTATATATATATAAATATATTATAATATATATATATATATATATATATATATAATATATATATATATATATTATATATATTATAATATATATATATATATATATGACATATCTTACTATCGCCTCAGGCCGATTTTAAATCTTTATTTCTTGTTTGTGATTGTTTTATTTATGTTTTAGGCACTTTACTTTGGGGTTTATTTCCCATGAATAGACGTTATCAGTTCGAATAAAGAATATACAAGGCATCAAACTGATTTTATTACTCAACCTTACGCTGATGGAAGAGTTTGTGAAATATATTATATATATATATAATGCATATATATATATATATATATAAGTATATATATATAAGTTGCTTGTTAAGAAAAAAGAAAAAGTGTGACATTTTCAAGGATTATGAACTAAAGAAATAAAAACTAAAATAGAAAAAAAATGAGCTCCCTTGTAATAGATATTTCAACAACACTCTAAAAAATTTAATTTCTCAATCAGATTTACAAATCTTTCAAATAGATGTGGTAAAATTTAAAATCTATCAACCTCCAGCTTCTTTTTCTATTCTTTTTAAATAATGCTGGTGAGAACGACAAGTATTGAGCAAAAACAAGAAGCAAAAGCAAAGTTAAAACAAAAAAACAAGAATACTATTGTGATAAAGAATCAGGTTAAAGAATTATTATTTTATTGCAGAAACAAAGATAAAGCTCCACCACCTTATTGTAAAACTTGCCAACTTTAATTTTTCTAAATAAAATTTTTCCTCAGGACTATAACCTCTTATAACATTATCTACTTAAATTATTTTTAACTTATTCAGAAAACATCTAACATGATAATGTGCTATGTGTAATGAAAACAAAAAGTGCAAATGTGCATCAAAGTTTGTGAGATAAATAAAAAAGAAAGAGCTAAAAACATTAAAATAAATCTATAAAAAAATACAAATAAATATTTTAATAAAATTGCACGTAGACAATAAATAAAGTATCACATAAACAAAAGAAAAGAAAAATACAAACAAACCGAAAAACAAAAATGTTAAAAAATTTCCCAATCCGTCAAATCATTGGGAGAAAGAACACCTTCTTCATCTCCAATGACAGGAGGAACATTCCCATTGGCTTTGATGTCAAACAAATGAAGTTTCGAGTGCCTGAAAATAGTGCCATCTCTTTCCAAACCCCAGATGCAATTATCCACCGAGGCTGTAACAAAAACATAAAATATGGTTAAAAAAATAATATATTTTTTCAGTTAACTGCTAAGGCGAAAGTAAACTTACAGCTATGGAAAAAGAGATATTTTAAACCGTTGGTAAATTTTCCTTTATTACATGCATGTTGTCTGAGAGCAATAGTTAAAAGACTAATCTATGCTACATTCAAATCTCTTTAAGAACATTTTCCACTCAATCACAAGTTTTCAAGATTATACAGTATGAGTATGTTAACATTTTACTTTACACATTTACCTTCTTAAGATTTTGTTTTTTAAGCTAAACCTGCTACTAATATTTATGACAAATTTTGAGCATCGGAGATAGCTTTTTAAAATACCCGGATGTCGCTCAGGCTCCAGGCTTCCCTCCATCAGGTTATCAAACTCAAAATGTATTTAAAGTGATTTTGCTATCTTGCTCAACATTAGATAAATAAATAAGCTACTGATTGATAAAAAACATCAAATCTTTTTTTGAACTTCAAGAACAAAGAAGATACATCATACTTTTAACATAATTTATATTATCAGAATATGAAAATCTCAGTTCCTAATACCTTCTTACCATGGTTTTAACATAAATCACAAAAATTAAACAATGTTGAGCATAAACAAAATAATTTAATTTATTTAAATATTCAGGAAAATCTATCTTTACACTCCAGCATATAGCTTCGAATTTTTACCATAAAAGTTATTAAATTGAGACTTTTATTTTTTATATATTTTTTTAAACAATTTTCAGCTAAATGTGTAAATATTAGGATAATATTGCCTACACTTCATTTTCATACTTTGAAAAACATTCTGTAGAAGGTATACAAGCGGAGTACTATTAATTACTATTATCTTTTCTTTAATTATGAACAACACAAAGCCAAGATACATACAATGCTTTAAAAGAATCATAAGATAAAACATTATTTTCTTAGGTCTTGAAAATATATAATGTTAAAGGCAGAAACTACTCCAAGTGTTATTAACGCATACGTATTTATGGCTTACACAGCTCCGGTTCTACAACCGTTATATATATATATATATATATATATTATTATATATTATATATATATAATATTTATATATAGTATATATATATCTAACACAAAATAGACTCTATATAATATATATATATATATATATATATATAATAATATATATATATATATATATATATATGATTCCTTAAAATAGGTCACTTATTCAGTATTAGCTTGTAGAGTTTCTTCTTCTCTCGGTTTGCTTGTGCGCACTCTTGGGACCACCAAGGGGTTGCCGACCTCCTGCCTGAGGAAGACTGCGGGATGCAAGCTTCCGCTGCCGAGATGACTACTTTCTGGAAGAAACAAAAGGCTTCATCAACAGTCGGAAATCGGTTATTAAAGGGAGAAAGAAGGAAAGCTGTGGCCTGATAAAAAGGAGACCACTCCGCTCGATCATAAACGCCAGCTGGAGTTGGGTTTTTTGCATTGGGCATTGGAACAAGCTATTTTGCTATTGGGTATTGATCACATGCCGAATAATAATTCAAAGCGGGACCAGGTAAACAACGATCCATAAGGGAATGGGAGCAAAAGGAAATATCAATACAAGAAGAAAGGTGTGTTATTCTAACGTTCTAGGTAGGGAGTCCTGTGATTTAAGGCATGCCTATGGAAAGGGGGTTAGAAGATCTATGAAGACTTGGACTTGGATGAAGTGACAGAGTCGCCCCATAAATGGTGGCGGAGGTTGAAGTCACTAGTACTAAACGGAGTTGGGAGATGTTAAAAAGATCGCTAGAGTCGCCTTAGTAAATTACTACTGGAGCTAAGTACTGACATATAGTATGTCGATGGATAAGTGAATTCTTGCCGCTACTACTGCATGAAGTTGGTTTGGAGAGGGACTGGGGAATGGGATAATTTGTGAATGAGTATTCCTGCCCTCCCTATCATGGTCACCTCTTTCTATAGAAGTTAACGGCGATTTATATTCAGATGGTTTAAAGAAGTCACGATGACATAGTCAAGTTCCTGCAAACATATACACTTTGGTGTACATATGTTAATTATAGTTGAACAAGTTTTTCGAAATTAGAGTAATAGCACAAATCCATTGAAGGAAAGTAGTCTTGATGAGTTATTGAATATTATGGTGGTGGTCTATTAGAGACAGTTGTCTCTATGTGATGGGGGTAATGTTAGAGGTGGATACAGATTGAGAAGGAAGGTTGAGGCGTGGTCTCGGCGAGGAGGGGAGAACAAAACTGGGGGAAGAGGGTAAAGTCTACACAGAGAATTTTTTGGTTGTATGACATCTTTAAGGAGGAGTTTTCAGATAGTATTTGGTGAAAAGAGCTTCAAGTTGAGTTCAACCAAGTCAAACTTATTATGTGGGTTTGATTGGTCAATAAAAGAGCAACCAAAATGCTCTGTTTTTAGTGGGGAGTGGAATCAGTATATGCCAAGTAAGCAGATTCAGAAAAGTGTAAGGGATGGAGTTGCTTCCATGGGACTGGGGAAGGAAGATGTTACCGGAAGGTTGTATCTTTTTGAGAAGGAGTTGGGGTCGCGATAAAGGGTTCCAATATGGGATTCGTTGGATTGACAAGTTCCGATACTGGAGACTTTGCTAGTAATTCGTCGTGGGAGTGATTTTGGGAGATTGGACGATTTAAGTATGAAATGGCGACCTCTGGGTCTCCCTTCATGCCTCCAATAGAACCAGAGCGCTTAGAGCGCTTGCGGCGTTTGCGTTGGACAGTCTTCCATTCGCCTTTCTCGGAAGCGCAGGAAGTATCTTAGAAGAGAGTGGTTCATCAATTAAGCTCCATTGGAGCCTGTTTCCATTCATCCTGTTAAGATATAGAATTCCCTTGGGGAGCGCTGAGATGGGAAATTCAGAAGAAGAATTATAGGAAGACTCGGAAGAAGGCTAGAATTATCCTGCAACTATTAGAGGGTTCATTGTTGGCTGTCCGATAGCTGCGTTGCTTGGGTAAGAATCTATTAAGTAGTCGATTTTGGTCCTTGAGTGGATTTATGGCGAGGTCTCTTCTGAGTTGATTGTTACGTCTGGGGTTAGTGTGTTTTTGTTTAAAAATTCGGACGCTCTGTATTTTAACGAATAATCTTTAGCTTGGCGATTATTCTTTTCTTTGCCTTTGGGGACATCTTTTACAGGAATTTGAGTAACGGTGGGAGGTGAATCAAGAGAAAAAGAGACAGTCCTCTTACATAAGTTTGGAGAACTCATTGGGTAGGCATGGGACAGTGTGTCTTGAAAAGAAGTGTTTTCCAACGATTGTGTGTTGGAATGAACCAGCTCAAGTTTCATTGCCTGGTTTGTTGAAGGTTAGTACCGGGATAGGGTTGTTTAACTGGTTTTTGGACAAGGATATTGAGTCAAGGGCTTGCTTTTGTTCCATTTGAGGAGTGTGCGTGGACAATACAGGCATCATAGGATACAGTAGACGCTGAGTTTCACTGGATTCTTGGGGAGGAGTTCTGCTGGATGAGTTTTGTGTGGGTTGGATTAGCATACGCTGAGCGAGTGGGGCAGCCGTGATTGTGGGCGTAGGATCGCTTGGTCTGTAGGATATTTTTCATCAGCTGGCGTATGGCTCTCTCCTGCTCATTTTTGTGTATGGTGCATTATTTCAGACGGAGCCCTCTGTTCAAACCAGGTAAGATGGGCATTTGAAAGAAGAAGCACTGTGGGTCCTCCACAGTTTCTACAGTTAGGGGTATTTGCAAAGGGAGTGTGAAATAATTCTCCCGCAGCCTGGGCCTTTTCATCCGGATCCCTACAGTATTTTTGGGGTGACCAACGTTGACAATTTGAGACGTCTGGGTCGAGGGACAAACGTGCGAGCCCCGAACCTCGTATCCTTGTAAAGCCTAATTAAACTTTGTAGGTGGACTGAGGGGTATTTAAGGTCAAGCAAAGTAACGAGGATTTGGTTTGTCAGAGTTTCCCGACGAGGGGGAAATTATAAACGTTTGTACAGGGAAAATCTTTTCTTTGGATGATTTTACCATTTGAGACAAGCTGTATCTTCGTCTTCTGTCATAACAGTAAATGGGTGCTTTAGATGTGTTTCTTATTTCATCGGGAAATAGAAATAAGAGGAATATCTGGAAGAGACGTTAAGGAATGACAGAATGAACTTTGATTTGGTAGTAGCTTGTAGAGAATGCAGACCATTTTCATTAATGTGACTGGAGGATCTTCAACGCCTAAGCTTTTTCAAGTGCATTCTGATAAGAATGGTTTGTGCTCAGTAAGAGCTTTGGAGGTAGTGGATTGCAGTATGTGATACATCGGGAATGATGTATCTGCTGAAATGTCCTGAGGGGGTTGGCAGCATATGGGTGAACGAATGAGAAACGACTATGACGAGGGGACCTTGACGGATTGCCCCGAACGTTTGGGCACCTGGGATGCAGCAGGGCGTGCAGGGCGACTGATCGCCGGAAGACAGGCCTTTCAGGTGAAGTGGGGGGAGACACGGCATCAGTGTTCGAAGTGCAATTCAAAGAGTAAGTCCATTTATCGGTTCAGGTTCGGGAATCTTTAAATCCATCAATCTCCGAGGCTTCGTAAGGTTTCATGTGTATATTATATTAAAGGGGTCTCCCCTCATGGGTGTCGAGCCTATGAGGTTTGTGCCCGGAGGACCGCGCTAGGCGGCGGAAGTCTCTTATTATAGATGTTACAGAGGGGTCGCGGAAAAAAGACCCCAAACCTGGTGCTGGGTTCTGTGCCGAATCACAAACAGTGATTGCCGGCTCAACCCCCTTCAGCATCGATGAGCCAGAATGCCCATCCGTAAGGAAGGTGTCATTGCATTCAATCTACCTCTCTGGAGGAGAAAAAAAAAAAAAAAAAAAAAAATCACTTTTACGCTCTAGGACGCTGAAGGGCGGGTGGTATATCCGTATATCCCCAGCATCCCAGAGAGCCCCCAAACCACTACAAGGTGAGCGACCGACTGGGTATATATATATATTAATTATATACTATATATAATATTTATATATATATTATAATAATATATATTATATATTATATATATATATAATATATTATATATATATATTAATATAAAGTAGTAATAAGTTTTACGAGATAGAGAAAACACATTGCAGAGATATTGGCAGAGATGAGTGCAACATTGGCAAATGTTGCGAAGCAACATTTGCAATGTGGCACGAGAAATCCAGCGAGCGAAGCTCGCGTACATATGATTGTATTTTTGAATGTAGTAATTTTTAAATGTATGTAAGTATATTCAATTATTATTTTATTATTATACCTTACCCTACCCCCCTTTTTCATTTTACTTATGTGCGTGGCGCACCGTAGGTGCGCACATTCGAGTGTATGTTGATGACGCAGTCATCAACATTACACGAGTTGTTCATACACACATACATTCACACACACACCAACACCTCCACACCCCACAGAGAACCCCGTTTTTTTCTCTCTCTAATCCCCACCATTCTTTACCCCTACCTTTCTGTTTACCCTACCCCTTGTTTGTTGCCATGACTAACATCATCTACTCTCTCTTCGCCGCACGCACACACACTTGTTTTCCGCCGCGCGCCCGTTTTGGCTCCGACTTGGTCCCGTGGTCCCGCAGCCTTCGCGCCCCGTGTCCCGCTTTCCCGCCTCTGCCTCTGCCTGCCACCGTCGGTTTGGTATACTCGTTTCGTCTTACGTTCGCATTGTCATTGAGGAGATGGGGGTTTTACTACTCCTACCCCAATCCTCCAACCTTTGATATTATATATAAAATTGGACGGGACGCTGAACTCACGGTCCCCGTCTTTGATGGCTGTTGCTTCATCCGGACACCAGGTAAGTATTGACTTAACTGACGCGTCGCAAGGGGCTTCCAGTCTAATTTGAAATGATGTTTAATATAGAAATTTAGTTCAAATGGTGTATTAAAATCTGAATAAATGAATAAAAATTTCTTTTTTCATTCCCATGCATGTTTGAGATTTTTCAAGGTGGATCTAGTCTAATGAGATAATTGCGGTTAAAATAGCTTAAATCGAAAAAAGGTAATTAACCGTGAACTGAAAGGGTTACCTTTTCTTCGATATTCTGACCGATAAGATTATGCCTTTGGCTATGAAGAAAAGATACTTTCTTTCAACTTAAACTCAACTAATATATATATATATATTATAATATAATATATATATATATATATTATATATTATATATATATATATATGTAATTTTTTTAACAATTGATATTTAAATAATTACTTACGCTTTGCTTCCACATCTTTTATATATTATATATATATATATCTATATAATATCAGATAGATAATTTTTTTTATAAATAACTATCGTTATTATATATATTAGTATATTATACTATATATATCGTATAATAATATTAGCTATATACTTATTTTAATTAATATTTTAAAAGGTATTAATTCTAGTATGGGTATATAATATATATTACTATATTATATATATATTTATATATATTATATATATATAATATTATTATTATTATTATTATATTATTCATTTATTATTTTATTAATTAATTATCTATGTTTTAATCCAAAGGTACGATAAAGGCTGATATGTAAACCTCATGCTTCTTTTTTCGAACCGATTTTGTTCCTGTCATGCTTCTTCATAGCACAATGCGACAAGCAAAAACAGTGAACTGATGCACAGAAGGACAATACACAACCAAAAACAACATGACTACAACAGCAACAACAACAACGTAACAAACAGCGAAATCAGCGACAACAACCAAACAACAGACAAACACAATCAACGCCATGACAGCAAGGACCACACAGAACAGAAAGCTAACCATCAACCCGCAAAAGCAATGAAATGCGAGTTGTAAACTTTTTGGGCGAGTAATTTTTCCATTATTATAATATTATTTATTATAGTTATTTATTAATTATTATATTATGATCTATTATTATTAATTATTTTTTTTAACTCTCTTTGGATGTGTCCATGCTTTTCAAGAATCCTTTTTCTGTGAGTGAGAGAGAGAGAGAGAAGAGAGAGAGAGAGAGAGAGAGAGAGAGAGAGAGACGAGAAGAGAGAGAGGGAGAGAGGAAGAGAGACGAGGAGAGAGATAGTTCTTTCTCCTTCGCCCCTATTTCTCTTCGCATCTTCTTCATCACAGAATGCCACAGCAAAAACGAGTGACAGTCAAAGCATTACACAACAAAACAGCACAACACAACAAAAATGACAACAACAACAACAGCATCAGCAAACACAACAACAACAACACAACAACAAAAACAACAATGACAGCAAGACACACAGAACATGAAAGCTACCATCACCCGAAAAAGCAATGAATGCGATTTACTTTTTTGTCGAGTCATTTTTTTCCATTACTTCATGCCTATTAATATTATTATTATTATTATTAATATTATTATATTATTATTTTTAACTCTTTTGGATGGTCATGCTTGTCAAGAATAACTCTTTTTCTGTGAGTGGAGAGAGAGAGAGCGAGAGAAGAGAGACGAGAGAGAGAGAAGAGAGAAGAGAGAGAAAGAGAGAGAAGAGAGAGAGGAGAGAGAGAGAGAGAGAGAAGAGAGAGAGAGATGTCTTACTCCATCGAACATTTTTTTTTCTTCATCTTCTTCATCACAAATGCCACAGCAAAAACAGTCAAAAGGCATTAACAAAATAACACAACAGCAACAACAACAACAACAACAACAACAACAACAAAAAAGCATCAAGCCACAACAACACAACAACAAGCAACATCAACATTCACCGCCATGACAGCAAGACACACAGAACATGAAAGCTACCATCACCCGAAAAAGCAATGAATGCGGATTTAACTTTTTGTCGAGATCATTTTTTTTCCAATTCTTACTTATTAATTATTATTAATTACTTATTATTTATTATTATTATTATATAATTATTATTTTATATTATTATTATGTTATTATAATTGAAAAACGGCCATTTTAAAAATAGTTTTATTAATATATATATAGTATATATAATATATATATATATATAATATAATAATATATATATATATTTATATATTATAATACTATATATATATATATATATATATAATATATATATATTATATATATTCGATTTATAAATACGGGAATAGAAAAATAATATATATATATATATATATATATATTATATTATAATTATATATATATATATAATATATATATATATATATATATATATATAATATATATATTATATTAATCATCTCCACCCGAACCCCTTGTGCGTCAGGCGGGAATATTGTAAATTCTCCAGAAACTTCTGTTCTTATAATGGAAATTATATAGTTAACCAGCTTCGTTCTTGCACAGCCCCCAAGATCTCGGTCGGTCAAAAGGCGTATCTTAGCTGAAAGTTTTATTCGGATAGGGAGAGGGATCTGTATTCTAAATCGTTCTACGCTGACTGAATATGTTTTAAGATTTGGGGCTGTGCAAGAACGAGGCTGGTTAACTATATAATTTCCATTATAAGAACAGAAGTTTCTGGAGAATTTACAATATTCCCGCCTGACGCACAAGGGGGGACGTTGGGGTGGAGAGATATATATATTACATAATATATATACTACAATTATATATAGTATATATTATATATATATAATATATATATATATATATAATATATAATAATATTATTTTTCTATCCCGTATTTATAAATACAATATAATATATTATAATATATATTATATTACATATATATAATATATATATATATATATAATATATTATATATATTATTATTATATATATCATATATAATAATTATTATATATTTAATAAAAAACAATTTTTTAAAATTTCATATTTCGCCACCCCCCCCAAAAAAAAAATAATTATAATAATAATAATAAAATAATAGATAATAATAATAATAAATTATAATAATAATAATAATCAGAGAATGGAAAAAATGACTCGACAAAAAAGTTAATCGCATTCATTGCTTTTTCGGGTGTGGTAGCTTTCATGTTCTGTGTGTCTTGCTGTCATGGCGGTGATTGTTGTTGGTGTTGGTTTGTTGGTGTTGTTGTTGTGTTGTGTTGTGTTGTTGTTGTTGTTGTCTGTTGTTGGTTGTTGTTACTTGTTGTTGTTGACATTGTTGTTGTTGCCTTTGTGACTGTCACTGTTTTTGCTGGTGTAATTTGTGATGAAGAAGAGATGTATCCACACTGGTCGATGAGAGACCAATTCTCTCTCTCTCTCTCTCTCTTCTCCTCTCTCTCTCTCTTCTCTCTCTTTCTCTCTTTCTCTCTATCTATCTCTCTCTGCTCTCATCTCTCTCTCTCTCTCTCTTTCTCACTCACATTATGATAAAATAATAATAATAACAAGCATGAACGCATCCAGAGAGTTAAAAATATAATAATATAATAATAATAATAATAATAATAATAATAATAGAGGAGATTGGAAAAATGACTCGACAAAAAAAGTTAAATCGCATTCATTGCTTTTTCGGGTGATGGTGTTCTGTGTGTCTTGCTGTCATGGCGGTGATTGTTGTTGTTGTTGTTGTTGTTGTTGTTGTTGTGCTGTGCTGTTTGTTGTTGTTGTCATTGTTGTTGTTGTTGTTGTGTTGTTGTTGTTTTAATGCCCTTTGTGACTGTCACTGTTTTTGCTGTGGCATTTGTGATGAAGAAGATGAAGAAAATGGCACCGTTCAAGAAAGAACATCTTCTTCTCATCTCTCTCTCTCTCTCTTTCTCTCTCTCTCTCTCCTCTCTCTTCTCTCTCTCTCTCTCTCTCTCTCTCTCTCTCTCACTCACAGAAAAAGAGTATTCTTGACAAGCATGGACACATCCAAAGAGAGTTAAAAAGTAATATAATAATATAATAAAATAATAATAATAATAATATTTAATAATAATAATATAATAATGGAAAACATGACTCGACAAAAAGTTAAAATCGATTCATTTGCTTTTCGGGCGAGGTAGCTTTCATGTTCGTGTGTCTTGCCTGGCATGGCGGTGTTGTGGTTGTTCGATTGTTGGTTGGTTGATAAGTGGTTGCTGTGCGTGTGTTGTTGTATGTTGATGTGTTGTTGTTGTGTTGTTGTCCTGTGTGATTAATCGCCTTATGTGACTGTCACCTGTTTGTTGCTGTGGATCTATGTGATAAGCAAGACTGAAAGAAAAATGGTTCTCGAAAAGAAGAGCAGAGTATAAAACAAACTTTTCCGTACCCTTGATGATTAACACATAATAATAATAATAGATACTAATTAATACTAATAATAATAAATATATAATATATATAATATATTATAAGAGATAATGATAATATATAATATATATATATATAATTATATATTAATATATATTACTATATACCTTTTTAAAATATTCGAATTGAGAATAACATTCTGGTATAGATAAATATTTAAAATAAAGATAACCTCTGGTATGAGTACTCGGATTATATAATATATATATATAATATTATTTATATTATATATTATATATATATATATACTTTATATAAACATGGCAGTAATATATATATATAGTATCTTATAATTATATATAATATATATATTATTATATATATTATATATTTATTATATATATA
>JABUQX010129037.1:0-35000 GCA_015478945.1 Trachelipus rathkii | reverse complement strand
ATGGTGTAACAGGTGGTTTTGGGTTGTCAGGAGAAAATGAGAATAGGTAGGCAGGTGATTGATTTCTGTGAGGGGAGAGGTATGGTGTAAGTAATACTTTCTTTAAACACATGAGTTATCCATAAGTATACGTAGAGTGGTGTGTAGGTAAGAGATGGTATCGAAGTGAAAAGTATGATTGATTTTGTGTTGGTGAAGAAGGAAGATGTTGAAATATGTATTGGATGTAAATCAGTGAGGGGTTTAGAATGGGATTATCGGATCATTTATGTTCTAATGTAAAATTAAGTAGTGGGGACTTGGATGGAGAGGAAGGTGAACGGAGGAGAGAGATTAAAATTAAGAGTGAGAAGTTTACGTGAACAAGGTAATAAGTATAAGTATGTAAGAACGCTCGAAGGTAAGTTAAAATCAGTTGAATGAACAAGTTTGAAACTGAATAAATCTGGAAGCCAATGAAGGAAGCAATGTTAGCAGTGCAAAAGAAGTATGTGGGTTGTGCTAAAGTAGGAAGTAAGAATGATAACAGTGAGTGTGGAATGAAGAGTTGATGCAACGAGTTAAAAGTAAAAAGATAGCGGGTGGATTGAATGTACTAAAAAGCAAATGAATGAAGTTTCAAAAAGAAAGATGCTTGGAATTATATAAGGAGGGAAAAAAGGAAATACTAAAAGATGCATACGTAAGATAAAAGAAGAGGTAAATTGAACAGTTTGGAAGGAAGGATGAATGGGACATACAAGGAATAGGAGCCTTCTGGAAGGAAGCGCGGAGAGAGGGTTAAGGAATTAGAAAAGGGGAACGACTGCTTAGAATAATGAATAGGGATGGTGTTTTTGAAACTGATGAAAATGGAATGTGGAGTGGAGTGTGGAGAAGAACACTTTGAAAGTCTGGGTATAATATTGGCTAGTCAGTAATGTTATAGGGATAATGACTCTGTGTGTGTTTGTTTGAATGGTACAAGAAGGAGAATAGGTATTTTGGGATGAGGTTATTTACAAAGGAGGAAAATGGGAGAGTGAGAAGTTAAAGACATGGTAAATCTGCAAGGATATAGATAAATTACTGGAGGTGAAATGATCCAAAGAACGGAGGCAAAGTGGTGATTGATTGGATCTTAAAGTTGTGTAATAAAGCGTATATGGAGGATGTTTACCGGGATAGAAGAGGGAAAAGAACAATAGTAACATTAATAATATGGTAAAAGAAAGAGGACTAAGTAGAAATATATGAGTAATTAAGATTTATTGAAGTGTTGTAGGGAAGATATATGGCTGGTATTTTGAGTCCGAAAGAAGTGCGCCAAGTGACCCAGACTGATTGGTGGAAGAACAAGGATGCGTTTAGGGTAGTAGAGTGATCGTTTTGGGGAATTTTTTTTTTTCAAAAAAAATTTTTCTTTACCATTGAGGCAAACTGATTGAGAAAATGAAAGACAGGAAGAATAAATTGTATTTAGTGTTTTATGGATTTGCAACAGGATGATAGGGGTTAATATGGAAGGTCTATGGCAGGTGTTAGCTGATTATATAGTGTTGTTCATATCAATCCTTGAAGAATTAATACAGTGGTAATGAAAAGGGACGGCGTGTTGTAAGAATAAATTGGTGTCACAAAGTGCATTGGTTTCAGCTATTAATAGCGGAAGTGAGGCAGGGTTGTGTTATGTTCTCTGGTTTTCTCAATTTGTTCGATGGGCGTTATGAAAGAACTTGAAGCGTGGCGTGACAGGAAATGGTGTTACAATGCATGGAGATGACGTGGAGGTTCGCCCTACCCTATTAATACGGAGATTTGTGTTTTGTGTGGCGAAATTCTTGAAGAGTTTAGCAGCGATTGTAGAGAGATTTGCAGGGTGTGTAAAAGGAGGGGCGTTTGAAAGTAACGTAGATAAGAGTCTAGGCTTATGGTTTGTTGAGTGAGGACAGTCTCAGTGTTGAAGTTTAATTCTTAGATGTGAGGCAGCTGAACAAGTGTCGAGTGTTAAATATTTAGGCGTACCATGTTGGATGAGAAGGGAACGATGATGAAAGAAGTTTAGTTATGAAAGTCGTGAATGGAGAAGTTGGCTGTCAATTAAACGTTGTGAATGTAAACGGACTAAGTCTTTAGTGCGCTAGGTCTTACATGACGGTATGTTTTTACCTGTGTTAATTTATAGTAGAGACTATGGTCTGGAATAAGCAAGTATAGAATCTAAAGTTCAATGTGTTCAGATGCACAATATATAGGGGCATGCTAGGTGTGAGAAGAATGATAAAATGAGCAATGAACATATTAGAGCAGTTGTTGTGTGAAAAAGGGGAAACAAAGCAAATAAATGAAAGTATGTTGCAGAGGTTTGTCATGGTGGAAAGGTGTATGATATGATAGTCAGTTTAAGAGATGTATAGTGGCGAGCTGTGTTGAAAACCGACCGGCTGGGAGATCGAAGAAAAAGTGGATTGAGTCAGTAAACGAATGTCTGAAGGAGAGAAATGTGAGTTTGGCAGAGGCGAGAATAAAGATGCATAATAAGAGAGAATGGCGGGTGTCGTAATTTATTTTAAATTACTTCATTCGCCACTTGTGGCCAGTTTTCCTTTTGGGTTTTGATGACTGGATTCGCGAGTGGTTGACTTGCAATCGTGATCAAGGGGATTGTGAATGCATTAGTCATCGCTATTTCCTCTTAAAATTTTGTAAATAATAATCCTAATGATCACTTTTATATAAAAGTTAAAATATATTAATGAAAAACTTGCTCTGAGTCGGTGCAATTTTAAACCAGAATTTTCTTACAATACCGTACTTTTATAAAGCTCATAAGAGTAAAATATCCCTTATAATTGGGCTACGCCCTTGAAATTTACAATATTAATTCATTTAATAATAAATAGTAAAAGTCCCAAGTTTGGGACCCCTGGGTTACCTGTAACCCTTAAAAAATGGGGTTAGGGGCTGGACCCCCCCCCCCCATATCATTTTTTTTTAAAAATTTCACCGGATTCTTCTTATTCATGTCAAAAACTATTATCATACCAATTTTCAGCCAAAAAGAATATATATTTCAATGTATATATATATAAGTATATATATATATATAAATAACCTCCTCCTTCCAAAAATTGAGAAAAATGAAACGGATACTAAAAACCGGTTTGCATCTAACTTTCCTTTGATAACGTTTTGAAGTTTCAAACTTCCTCAAATTATACTAAAGATATAGAACTGCATTTTGATAAAGTTTTACTTCAATCGAAGTTTTAGTTAAATAATTATAATTACAATGAACCACTTGACAAAATAGGCTTCTCAAAATATTGAAAAATTCACATTGAAAGTTTTCCTTCCCCCTCTTCGTTGACCAGGTGCTCCATGAGTGCCAGACTTTTTTAGTATTTCAAGTTGGTCTTAACACTCCAATCTTTCATTTACATAAGTGTCATTGACCTCCTTCAATCGAAAGGTCAAGTTTTGACCCCAACTGACCTTGCATTTTTTCTATATCGAAGTATTAACATATTTTAACTCACAGATGTGCTAGAGACTTGATTCTTGTACCAAATTGATCAGTGGAGAATGCTGGTCCGGTTAATTGTTGTCAAAATTGATAATTATCTTTAATTGAAAAATTACAATTATATTATAATTTCTATGGGATTGAAAATATCCAGTTGACAACGCGTGATAGAGTTGCCAAAGACCGCCATCATAAACTTTCAATACTTTTTGCAACAAATTCATATCAATTTATTCAATAAATTTATTTATTTAGTATATAGTTTGAAATTTGCTATCTTTTGATATCAAATTCGTAATTGTAACATCATTAATTCAAAGTGATGTTTATTGGATTAATCACTTACCGTCAACCCATCGGCGTCTTTCTCCGTGGACTATAAAAGTGACGAGAGCAACCGAGTGAGGACTCATTCTTAATCACTGCTTTTTCAACAGTAGACTCTGTCCTCTTAATTTGCATTCCAAGTCTAATCAGAATTCTACAAGATTCATTTTATCAATGCAGTTAAAGTAGTAATATTTTTTGATGGAGCTTATCTTCAGACGAGCTTCCCCCTTTCAATTTTTAGAGACATTCATCGCTATTTTCGGAGGCGACATGTCGACCTGACGTAGGGGCTAGCAATTTGTTTGTTTGTTGTTTGCTAGCCGGAAATACTGAAAACCTTTCCTTCCATTAAATGGTGTTCGTAGGAAATTTTATATAGGTATGTCATTTATCACGCCTTTCTGGACAACTTAGGGATCCCCACTAACGGTCATCTGACCAACCCTTCTCTCCTTGCAGATGTTAGCAAAAAAGGCAATAGTTTTTTTGATTCGCTTCGTCATTTTTTGATAAATGCCATAATTTTATGTATTAACTCAGCCTCTTCCTTTTGTGTTGTTCTGTAAAGGACAATTTCAAATTGATCGTGGGCCCACGAGTTACTATATAATATTGTGGCGTTTCTTATAGAATAGTCCGTACAGATTTGAATTAATCCGATTCGCCTACGGTTATGTGGTGACTGGTTTCCATTATCAGACCACATATCTGTGCAAATCAACTTTCAAATCGCCCTTTTACTTCGTCTAAATTTAGGGTCCAGTTTTATTTATAGGTGGAGAAATCTTCGAGGTTTTTATCTATCTTTTATCCTACTCTCCCTCTCTTCGGTGAAAGCTTAAAAGTATAATAGTTACAAACACTTCTTTATACAACGTGATGTACATTTATTTTTTGTTTATTTTTTTTTAACATACAAACTTTTAAAATCGCACTCGAAAAGTAAACAAAAACGCTAAAGGGGAAAATTGGATAAATAAAGGATTTTGGGAAATTTTAATATAAGGGGAATATTTAGAAAATTTCAAACTCACAGATTTGATTAAAAAATAATAATAATAAAAATAAAAAGTTAAATGAAAGTAAGTAAAAACGCAGAACTTAAAGGAATAAAATTCATTATAATAAATGTCTTATAGAGAAAAAATCTCATCATGGTTGAAATTAGAAATTTCAATCAAATAAAGTAGGTCATAAATTATTGCCTCGTCACTAAAAAATGAGAATCATCTTTTATTAATGTTAAAACTTAGATTTAAATTCCAGAGAACGTAGTAGATAAAAAGATTAAAAAATATTGAATAGAAATCAAAAGAAAAAATTTCGTAAAATTTCAGAACGTGAAGTTTGCATTTTCAAGATTCGCCTTAGAAGTGATTCTTGTGATAAAAATATTATTGTAACATTCCTCCCGTAAATATTATAACTGAAAATTACTCTTTATATATATATTTAGTAAAATATATATATATAAAATTATAAATATTTATTAAAAAATAGCCTTAATAGTTGCTCACGTGGTCTCAGAATTTGCCTCATAAATGAGACAAAATCAAAATGCAAATTTTCGATTGTATTTATTTAAATATTCAAATTAAATATTTATAAAGCATAAATCATATATTTTATGGTTTTAAATCATCAATGGATGATATTCATATACATATATAGCTATATATACATCTATAAATTTTTTTTGCGAAATAATGAAATTAATTAGTTAAAACATAGCGAGTTTTCCGAATTTGTGTAACATTTGATGTCGAATTATCATCAAATCCGTGCATGATAAATTGTAACTAGTGGTTTTGGTAATTTTAGTTTCCCGATTGGTGGTGGAGCAAATATATTAGAAATCCCCAGACAGAGGCTTCACCCCTGTCTTGTAGTAATAATTTGTTTCCATAACGTAGACATTTGCTTATTAGATTTCTATCTGTATTCCTTGTTTTCTGAACAGAAACAAGAAACATTAGGAACCTAAAATAAAAGTCATTACATTGGAAACTTGTCTTTCTTCTAGAATGCTTTGCATTTCTAGAGATTGATTATTCCTACAAATAATAACTATTGTTGGTAAATATTACTATAATTACCATTAACAATAATTATTATTATTATTATTATTATCATCATTTATTTTTGTTTAGCTAGTATACTGCTTTCTATTATTATTATTATTATTATTATTATTATTATTATTATTATTATTGCTTTCATAATACTAATTATAGAAAGTCTTAGTAGTGTGCTGTTATTGTTACCGTTATCACAACAAATATTGTTATTATTATTGTTTCATACTTTCGAAATTTGATTGAGTTTTTTTCATCTTTATCAACTTCCGAAAGTATATATATTTATCATCAAAAAATTATACTACATCCTGTTCGATAATGTGGTTACAACATTCCGAAATTCAGAAACTACTTTGTAATGATAATGTGACAGCTCCCAAAACATCGAAATTGACTTACATATAAAAATAAACTTAGTAAATTCTCAATAAAAATATATTAGGATAAATTTCAATTAAATTTAATATACGACAAAACTTTTTCGTCCCCAAAATCATCATAAATAATAACTCAGTTCTTTTTATGGGCATTCGGTCTATATAGCAGTAGATTTGGGGTAAATAATTATTCTTCATTTCCTTGTATATATATATAGTAATTACCCTGGCCCACACGAGACCCATCGGGTATATATATATATACAAGTTTATTTCCACTATTCATTGGCTGCCTTCAGACTAATCGAGCGAAAGTGGTAACGCGTCTGAGATTTTTCTGAAGTTAGGAATAAATGTGGAATAAATTTGTGATCTGGTCTTCATTAGCCCAGCTACCTGAGATTGGGTCACAAATCCCCACAGCGGGGTTTTGTGAGGGGGTATGGTTGTGGCCCACCTGGGTCAAGGAATGAACCCTTACACTGATGATTTACCATAGTGAGGGTCCGTCGCAGTCCCGTGATGCTATAGGGTGGATTTTCTGACTGCGACGAGTCCTTACTAATTAATGGGAACAGAGGGGGGGGGGTAAGGCTGGGCTTTCTTTTCGACTTTTGTCATATTCTTCTACTGCTTTTCTTTTCTGATGCTTGTTACGCACCTTACCACCAGTCTTGGGGAGAAAAAGGTAGATGAAGAATATATATATATATATAGTATATATATATATATATTATATAATATATATATATATATATATATATATATATATATATATATATATATATATATATATATAATATATATATATATATAATATATATATATATATATATATATATATAATAATAATAATAATAATAATCAGATCATGTGAAATGTAATAATTATATTCCCTAGAGCACTAATAAAACTTTATTAAGTACTAAACTCTACTTTATATATTGTATACCTCTTTTAACATATTGTATTTACTGTTTTTTAATGCTAAATACCCTAAAAAGACTTGATATATATGAAAAATAAGTAATTTAAAAAGAAACAAAAAAAAAAAATCAAAAATTTTGGCCTTTGGTCTTTTTTTAAAAAAAAGTGTTTAAAAAAACAAAAAAAAAAACGAAAGGTTTTTTTTTTAATCCCAACCCTATATATACCTACTAGGTATCTTAAATTTAAGAATCTTAAGAAACATTGTGTCTATCAGAACTTGCTAAAGATGCTCTATGCTCTTCTCCATCTAATATCTTCAGTGAGAATATGCTTAACCAGCCAAGCAACAGCTCAAAAAGAAAAACTTTCACCCAAAAAAGCTGAAATTCTTCTATTTTTGTACCACATTTTATGAATCTTAAACCTTTAATAATTTAATATTTAGCTATATTAATATTCATTCTCCATCATCATCAGCCTCCCCCGCAGGGGGATGTTGATTCTTGTTATGTTCTTGGTGTTGCAACTTAGGACATGAAATAGTGATGAAAACCAACACTAAGGGGATTTTGTGCATTCCTCCATCCCCATCAGTAGTTCTAGTCTTCTTCCTATTTATTTTATCTTCATTTTTCTAATTAATTACCTTTTATCTATCATTCCTCGTCTTTCACCACAGTTTTTTTCTTTAAAGAGGTTGATGAATACCTCTGTCATCCTTTCTTATAGGAGGGGTACCTGGCATCATATGTGCTGAAGGGATGTGAGCCACATCACACGTTTGTGATTCGGTGCTCATGACCTAGCACTAGATTTGGTTCTTTTTCCCTGACCCCTCTGGAACACCTATAATAAGAGACTCCCCATCGCTTAGCGTGGTCCTCCGGGAACAAAACCTCATGGGTTTGACACCCATGAGGGGGGGGGGGGAACAATTTAAATGAATGTTATTAAAGTTGTTATTGTTTTGCTTGAGAAACCAATGGATAAAACGGTCAATGAAAACCAATTTTTTAAAAGGACCTATCTTCTGATAGTGTTACCTTCAACACTAATGCCATGGTTCCCTCCACTTCACCTGGAAGACCCCTGCCTACTTCCAGTGGTGCCCATATGGTTGGGGCAACCCCAAAAAGGTGCCCCCAAGGCTTGCCAGCAGACGTATCTTTCCCGATGTATTACTTATCGCGATCCACCACGTCCAACCATGTTACCGACCCCAAGATGCTTTAGGAGTTGAATACCCTTCCATTGCGTTAATGAGAAACGGGTCCCTTCTCACTCAAGTTACTTCTCTGAATCAAAGTTCCATCATGTCATTCTTAATGTCTCTTGGAGATATCCCTCTTCTTGCCATTCCTGAAGAAATTAGAAACACATCCAAAGGCACTATTTATTCTCTCAAAACGAAAAATGAAGACATTGCTGTCATTCTAAGAAATCTCCAACAGAAGAGATTTCCTGTTGCAAATGCATATTCGTTATACAGATTTTTCCCCCACGTTGAGACTCGCCTGACACCCCTCTTTTATTGCTGACCTTTAACACCCCTTTCTACCACCTACAAAAATAGTGAATAATAGAGTTACAATCTATTAGTATTAGTCTTGTTATTCCCCAACCACAAAGGTTGCTTTAAATGCCAGCAGTTTTTGTTTTCAACTCAAAATACTTGTAGGATAGCGCTGTGACTATTACTGCTATTACTGTGTCTTCGGCGCAATTGAATTTCACATTTCTCTGTGAAAACAACACCACACGCAAAATCTGTCTGCGATGTACCCACATTGAATAAACTTTCTCAAAGAGTGTTATATTTCTTACCCGTTTTGAACTGCACGTTCAAGAGCAATGTCCCTTGCACTGGAACTGGTACCAGCCTTTGCGTATACATCAGTATACCTCTACTGTATACCTTTCCTTTCTCGTTAAGACCATACCTATCTAAATTACAGCAGTCTCAAACCTCCTTACCGCGTATCAATCCATCTACCACAACTTCATTTTCTAGTAGAAATCCACCCATCAAACTCCAGCATGTGACTGGGTGCTTCAATATCTTGGTAATATCGCTACCTGCCGTTGCTATTGCCGTATAATCTACTGGTGGTACTCTTCCAATTATAGCTATGACTTCTACTGAATTGTTTTCATTCCAATATGTGATCTGCTGATTTGTTTTCATTCCAATATGTAATCTACCAGTTGCCACGAACCACAAATTTGGCATAACCAAAATCACAGTTGTATGACTATATTATTTGTGTATTATTATTTGCTCACGAATTCTATGATGTCGTTACTACCATCCCAGTGACAAGTAATAGTTTTCCCATGTATGTTATTATTACCTGGTGTCATCAGCGTATGTCAACTTCCAACTACCCATTGATAATATTTCAACAGATGGGTAGACTCCCATGGTTTTTCCAACTCACCCACCAAAAACCTCAGCTAGTTACAATTTCGGTATAAAAAAAAAGTGGGTAGTCGAAGAGAATACTTTGCCACCTTCCCCGCGAGTCCTGCCCTAAAATGGTTTTTTAACTTCGTTATATCGTTTACTCATTCCTGTTTTACAGGTCAGATTTCTAGTCCTCATTCAGGATGACCAGAAAGCAACTTGTCTTTGTGTGTTTGACCCCTTATGTCAAGCTTCACCTCAAATATCTTGTATGTTTATGGCCTATATCGCAAGTAACTTTCACTTTCTCAACATATGTTCTTCCCAAATGCTTAATCCAAAAGTTTTGGACTAGGTCGCGTATAGTGTATATTTGGTCAGACCTTCCAAACTTTCCTACGTACACCTGTTAAGATCTCATTCAAAACTACTAGGAGATTTCCGTTTCTGGTAATAGGAGTTATTTTATTCAATTTATAAATTTCTCTGCTGCCTTGTTCATATTGGTAATCAATATAAAAATTTGAATTCCATGTGTTTGTTAGGTTTTATTAGTAAGACATTACTATGAACAAAGTAAAAATAAAAGAAAAAAAAAAAAAGGCAAGCAAACTTTAATTTATATAAAAAAAATTAGCAAGGTTAAAAAATCACTTCATAGGTGAGTAAAAAAGCTCATCAATAACCAGAAATATATTAAATTGTTTTTTGGTTTGCTAACCTTTTCTTATTTCATTACTTAACACATGACAAAACCCTCATAGATGGTAATTTTCATTGCCAGAAAATGTTAAAAAGTGAAGACAATTGGAAGAATTAAAATGACCTTGAAAAACAAACATTATATTTTTAATGGTGCTCACTAATTTCAAGAATTAAACCACTGTTAATTCAGAACAGAATCTGAGCCGTGGTAATTGATCCAAGGTTTTGTAATTTTACATACGTTCATTACAATTTTTAAATGTACGACTATAATGAAACATTTTTGAATTTTGAAGTATATTTTGATTGTAGTTTTTACTACTATAAAATTAAAAGATTTAATTTGCTTGATGAATAAAAAGTTTGGGAGGATTGGTAGAGAGAAGGGTTTGAAGGTAAATTTAGATAAGAGTAAGGTGATTGTAGTGATGTGAGGAGATGTCCGCAGTGTAATCATGTTGAGATGGTGAGAAAATTGAGATAATATTTAGATAATATATTGTTAATAGGAGGTGGGATGGTTCTGCTATAAAATCCTTGGATGAATACAAAATGGGACTGTCTTGGATGTGCTCTTAAGGGTTTTATACATTGAGAGGTGTGTTGCAAACCTGGGTGTTAATGTATAGTAGTTAAACTAATGGTGTGGAATAAAAGTGTAGTTTCTATGGCTACAACCTTGTTCAGTTGTATGGATTTAATTAGGGCATCGATGTAAGAGTGAAAAGGAATGATAAATGTGAGGGATGTATTGTATGAACGTTAGGTTATTTGGGTAGGAGATGTTGTGTGGTTGGGAAGAAAGTGAGTTAAAATATTAGAAGTTTAAAGAAGATTGCTAATTTAAGTAATTTGGGTTGGTCATATTAAAAGGATTGTGAGTCTGATAGTTTCGATAGAAAGGCGTTTTGATGTATTATAATTAGGAACTGTATGATGACGCAAGTACGAAAATGAGATAAGCCCGCTTCTTATCCGCCTCCTTTTTATACCGTGTTATATGAGATACTCTGTCGCAGTCAGAAAAATCCCACCCTAGAGCTTCACGCGTAACCTGCGACGACCCCTATACGTATTGGCATCTCGTGTATATAATGGTTCATCCCTTTGGCCCATGTAATTGTTAGTTTAGTATAGAGTATCGTATTAGACGAAATTTATTTTATAGTACCGTGTGGTGGCCACTAAGCCATACCCCCTCACCAAAACCCTCGAAATTCACTCTATTATGGTGCCCCTTTCTCTCACCTCGCCAAACTTCAAATTCACTCCTCAGCGCTTCCTTGACGTGACGCCAGGTCCATGTTTTTTCATTCTTACGGGTTCTCCCAACCAGTCAATTCCCAGCACACTCACCGTACTATAATCCGCTTAACAACCAACTCATCATCTATCCTTTCTCACATGACCAAACCATTCAAACATACTATTCATTTAATTCTCTCATTTACTCCTTTTCTTCATACCACACCCCACAAACTCTCTAATAACGTTTATTTCCATTTGTTCCTCATTTGATCAATTCTTCTCACACCTAACACTCCCCAAAGATTGTCCATCTGAACAGATTGTGCTTTAGATATATACCTCTTATTTCAGACTGTAGTCTCACTACTATACATTAGCACAGGTAACAACATAACTCATGTAAGACCCTAGCGCACTCAAGACTTAGACCCTTTACACACACCAGGAGGGAATTTATATTTGCACAGGGCTCATACCTTCCTTGCATCATTCACAACTTTCGCCTTTTTTGCATTCCAACATAATGTTATCCTAAAATATTTGATTTGCTCACTGTGACTGAAATGTGTTGTGCTGGTGTTGTAGTGTTGTGTGTGCTGGTGTGGAAAGGAATGAGAGGGGGAGAGAAGGAGTTGCAATTTTGATTAGTGACTTGTGGTACAGAGCTATGGTGGGCTTTGTGTGTGTGAGTAGTAGAATTCTAAGGGTTATATTTTATGTGAAGTTTGAAAACGTCAAAAGGTGAGTTATATTTATAGTTTTGAAAACGTCTAAAAGTTATGATGTGGTATGTGGTGATCTGTATGGTCCATTGAGGAAAATGTTTTTGTAATAGATAATTACGATGATCATTATTCTGGGATATTTCTGAATGTATGTTTTGGATTGGGTTGATGAGTGAGTAGTAGAGGACTTTTCAGATTTATTTGTGTTGGAGGACTCTAAAATTGGAGGTGATCAGATATAAGGGATGGTATTATCATATTTATAAAGTGTGGTTTTGAGATCTATATCATATTAGGTTTCGGGAGAAAAATGAGAATTGGTAGGAGGTGAATTGATTTCTGTGAAGCGGAGAGATTATGTTGAGTGTATAAGAATAATATAACATGTCTTTAAACACTAAAGAATATCCATAAAGATATACTAGAGTTGGTGAGGTTAGATGATTGGTTTATCGAACTAAGTGAAAAGTAATGATTATTGATTTTATTGTGTTGGTGAAGAAGGAGATGGTGAAGTATGTATGTGTTGGATTGTTAAATCAGTGAGGGATTTAGGAATGGGATTATCGGTATCATTATGTTGTTCTAATAAAATTAATGTTAGTGTGGAGTTGGATGGAAGAGAAGGTATACGGAAGGACAGTCGATTGTTTATAAAATTAAGAGTGAGAAGTTAAAGTGAACAAGGTAATAAGGAAAGTATGAAAAGAACGCTCGCAAGTAAATCAGTTGAATGTAAACAAGGTTGAAACTCTACAAATCTGGGAGCAAATGAAGCAAAAGCAATTGTTTGTAGTGCAAAGGAAGTGTGGGGATGTGCTAAGTTAGGAAGTAAGAATGTACGTTAACAGTGCTAAGTGGTGGAATGAAGAGAAGGGTGATTTAGCAAGCGGTTAAAAAGTAAAAAAAGTCATACAACTGCGTGTAAGTTAAATGTACTAAAAGCAAATGAATGAAGTTTCAAAAGAAAAGATGTTTGGAATATAATAAGGAGGGAAAATAGAAAATACTAAAAAGGAGGTGCATACGTGGAGTAAAAGAAGAGGTAAATGAACAGTTTGGAAGTAAGTATGAATGGTGGCACATTAAATAGGAATAGGAAGTCGACGAAAGGTTATATGAATGAGAATAAGTGGACCGGCTTAGGAAATAATGAATAGGGGATGGTGCTTTTGTAACTGATGAAATGACGTGAAGGTAGAGTGTGGTGAATAAACACCGAAAAATAAACTGTTATAATAGCAGTAATGAAGAGGTGATAGTGAATGTGTGGGTTGGATGGTGCAAAGAAGGAATAGGTATTTTCAGGATAAGGTCATTAGCAAGGAGAAATTTGTAATGGTAAGAGTGAGAAAGTTGAAAATGGTAAATCTGGCAGGTATATAATAAAATACCGTATAAATGATCAAAGAACGGCGTAGGTCGAAGATGGTGATGATTTTAGGATTTGGAAGCTGTGAAATTAAACCGATTTATTGGAAGGTATAGTACTAGGGATTGGAGGAGAAGCATTAATAGTTACCCTATAAAAGGGTTAAGGGGGAATAGAGGGGAACTGTAGGAATAATATCGGAAAATTAGTTATTGAGTGTTGTAGGGAAGAATATGCTGGGTCTCCTTGGTTATTCAATTTGTATATGGATGGGGTTATGAAAGAATTGGAGTTGGGCGTGACAGGAAATTGGTGTTAGAATGATGAAAAAGGGAGGTGAGTGGAGGGTGCCCTTCCTATTAATATGCGGAAAATGATTTTGTTTTGTGTTGGTGATCTGAATGAGAGTTGAGAGGAGTATGGTAGACTGAGAATCTAGAAGGGTTGTGTAAAAGGAAAGTGGTTTGAAATGTAAACGTAGTGATAAAGTATGTAAGGATCTATGGTTAGGGTGAGTAACCGGACTCAGTCCTCGTGTGAATTATGTTAGATGGTGAGGAGCAGCTGGAACAAGAGTGTGAGTTATAATAGTTAGCAAGATAATGTTCGGAAATAGCCAGAAGCCCGTATGAGGAGAAAGTAGTGGAATTGGCAGGAAAATGGTTGTTACAATTAAATCGTTCGTGGATTGTAAAGGACTAAGTCTTGAGTGCGCTAGCGTCTACATGGAGGTATGCTTTTGGTTACCTGTGTTTTTATATAGTAGTGAGACTATTATGGGTCTGGAATAAAAGGTATAATCGAAAGTTCAATGTGTTCAGATGGACAAATCCTTAGCGGCGTTTTAAGTGTGAGAAGAATGAGACGTTAAGGAAGACAGAATGGAACTGATATATAGAGTCTGTCGTGTAGCTAAGGAGTAAATGTAGATTGATGATTATAAATAGAAAGTAGACTTCTGAGATGGTATTGTGTTCATGTTGCGACTAAGAGGAATTGAAATGATAGATGGTATAGGATAAGACGGTATGAATATATGATAGCCTAAGTTGAGGTGTGCTGGGGTAATCGACCGGCAGTGGAGCCACCGAAGAAAAAAGCTGGGATTGATGGTCCGTAGAAGGAATGATCTGAGCCCAGATCAAAATGTGAGTGGAAGATTGCGTGAGAATGAAACGAGTGGGTAATAGTGGATGCAATGGCAGTGTTTTGTTCGAAATCCCAAGCGGCATTGGTGTGGCTAGCCTGGGCCATGGGGTGATGGACTCTCCTACAATCACATAGAAAATGATATGCCCTATAATGCGGATCCGAGAAGTCGTAAATAGGTCCCTTTGAAGCATCTAGGGTGCATTTCTGACTTGTGAGATGTTCTCACTAAATGTAGTTGATTATAAGAGGAGAGCGTTAAGCGCTGGGCTTTCTTTGTAGACTTGTGTCAATTCTTACTTTTCACTTACCAGTGTCAGTGGTCAGTCGCACCTATAACCCCAGTCTTGGGGAAGGAAAGTGGATGATATATAAATAATATCTATTATATAATATTGTCATTATTATTATATTATTATATATTATTATTTTAGTTATATTATTATTATTATTATTCAGTTGGAAGATGTACGATTTAGTAGTCGGTTATCTGGATATCGGTGTATCTGGCCATGTTTTCATGTATCTTAAGACCCGAGGTAATCGGTTTAAAATGACCGATACTTCTTACTTTTTGAGTGAAAAATTATGAGAAACTTTAGATTCAATAATAATCTAGTTTCGATATATATAGCTTATGGTCACAAGTTATAGTTTTTTTTTTTTCCTCGCATTTTTTTTAACTTTAGATTTTTTAGTTATAACACTTTGGTCTTTAGCGGAAAATTTACCTATTTGGACAACCATTATTATAATTTATACAGATTGTACTACTTTTTATTGATTCATATTAGTATTTATTATTTTTTTTGTGTACGCAATTCGTGACGGAGCGTGTGAGTGCAGTGAGTGTTTATAAACTTTTCTGGATTTCATAATTTAGATATATATGCTTTAATAGGGTATTATATCTATTTAAAATTTAGGCTCTTTGCGTACGAGTATAAAATTTCCTCATTTTCTCCTTGGTTTTTGTCTTTTGTCTGCTGGTGTTTTTTTTATTGCGTGTCATGTGCGTCGTGCGTGTGCGTGTGCGGTAAGTTGTCTATGATATCAGATTTGCACAGGCGTGGCTTGTCTTTGACTTTACCAACATCAATGGCTTGCACAACTCTATACTCTGCATCCCAATTTGGAATACTACTCCTCTAACTCTTGAGAACCTAATTCCCATGCTCTTGTCTGAGACCCAGATGGCTAAGAAATCATCCTTCAACTCGACTCATTTGGCTACTTATAATTATTTTATAATATTTCTTTGCAAGGGTGGAGTATTGTGCCTATGTAAAATATAAACAATTCCTAAACACGTTCTCGAGAATCTCGAATCCTAACTTCGATGTTCTGTGGCTTAAAAATCTTTCTCTTCTACTACAATATTCTTATGCTTCTGCTACTGTTCTTCCTAACAGAACAGATTTTCATGCCTTTTTTTGATTACCTTACATCTTCTCACGAGACTGGTATATCTCTCCCTCATCCAAATACTGACGGTCCTCTATTATAGGGAATTCAATGCTACACAAAAAACCTGAATTCTTGTTGCGGTTACCTCTCGTAATGTTATTTGTAGTCCTCGGGAAGGCAAGCCGAATCATTCAGTATCTCAACGATCTGGAAGCAAACTGATTATAAATAACCTACACACCATTTCCGGATCGTTCCCACCGATTCTTGAACACACTTGACCTTGTTTCACCCACTAGTCCTTCTCTCTATGAATACACCACCTTTGTTCCTATTCGGTAAATCTGACCACACCTTATATCTCTTAATTTATTTAATACTTTCTCTCCAACATCTTCATCCTGCCCTATGCAGGTTTTCTGGCACTTTGATCGGCCGATTGGGGGGCTTTGCTGTAGCCTCGCTTGCTACGGTTGCCAAATGAACGAACGTGACTCTTGTGACTCTAATATATCATTCAGAATCTGCCGATCTAATTAACCGTGCGGCCAAATCGTCATAATTGATTTAAATGGTAGAAAACTCCGTGGCCAAACGCCAAAATATTAATAGCACAGTCGGATTGCAATTCCTGTCCTTGTGACAATATATATCCCTCCTCTTTCTGCTCTCACAGACAAGTCTCTATCAACAGAGATAGGTGTCGATCTCGTCTCGTAATGTGGTTCACTCGCTATATATCTATGCGTCTGCACAGGACATATCCTCTCACACATCCACACCATAATCATAATCATGTCCTCGAGAGATGGATGGAACAATTTCAGTTCCTCATCTCTAAATTTCGACTCACTTGAGTCAAATTTACTACTTCAGAGCCTTATGAAAAGTCAAGGATTGAACAAGTGTGACTCAGCTCATTCGTACGTGAGCAAAATAGCCCAGAGCACACTACAATTCACTTAATTAAACAAGAGAAACTGGGCGTGATACGCAGGCACGGATCACTTATGGAATTGATGGACCTCATGGCGCAATCACGCGGGAACGAACTTTTCAAAACATTGCCAAAACTCGACGTCGTTGTAGGCACTCAAAAGTACCATAAGGTTTTTGAATACGTCGATGATCATGTCTCAAATCGCTCTTGAGATGTATTCATCTAAGTAGTTTATTATATAACTTTCACGATAGCTAGTTAAAAAAGGCCAAATCATAGCGTCCAAGCTGGCGCGTACGAGTAATTTTACTCTACTAATATGTAACCTCGTAGGCAGAAGTCTCTTGTGTACTTCACATCTCTCTATTCCTTCTCTCCATAAACGCTCTTGTCATTTTCATTCAGAGTCTAGAAAAATCTGTTAAATAAGACAAGGAATACTACATCGAAGCCAATCGAGCACAGCTGAGTCTTTCATTAATAAACGTAAAATAGCTAGCTGACCTCCTATTGGTTCATCCTACTGACAAATCTCTCTGCCCCCTTTTGCCAAAAAACATCTCTAACAACTTCTTGTAATAAATCATCCATTACCATTCCTCATTATTCAGCTCTGATGATTACTTGTTATTTAATACTACCAACTGAAAGGCCATTAATCGTACTCTACGGCCGCACCAATTTCCTCAAACTTCAACCTGGATCGATTATCTGAGGAATATGGTACTCTCTTCCTCCTTAATACTTACTCACTTCTACAGGAATGTTCCTATGCCATTTACCATGTCATTTCAATTTAGATACGGGAGCAATAAGCCGCTGAAAATATTAATGATACGTGTAGGAAGCGAGAGTAGGCCCCCGAATGGCATTCCTCTCCGATATAATTTGAGGGAGTGTGTACTTCCAGTTGCTCGACTCACCACCCCATCGTTCAACTATATTCTTTATTCCTCATGAATACTAGATTCCCTCAGTGTTGAAAGCGCGCATATGTCCAACCTATATTACGAAAAATTAATGCTGCTTCTGCTTCCTAAATCTAACTATCACTCCTATAGCTATCTACACTTATAAGTATATATTCCTAGAAGTATCTTTGAAACCTGCTTCTCAACTCTTCCTAACATTCCTTAGATCATCTGGAATCTCTTTCTCACTTGCATTTCTAGTATAATACCAAGTACGGCTTTCTGTGCTTGACGGAGAGAGAATCTAATCTGGCGATATATTATTTTCTCATATGTAACAGATTTATGGTTGATCTATAGACCTTTATAGGAGAATACTACGGAAGATACTATGTGGTAGTGAGCGCTTTAGGACATATCCAAAGCATTTTGAACCGGGTATGTAACACGCGTACAACTTAGCTATCTCAAGTCACTCCACCTTACCTTAAATATGGGTTTCCTTCTTCTCTGTTATTACACTAATGTCTAGCTTATATCTTTCAAATCGTACTCAAATGTATGGCTTAGTTGTATATAGATGGAGCGACTATTCTTCATTTTTTAGTACAATAGTGGTGTATTTCCTCAAGGGTTTCTGTTTAATATCTACTAACTTTTATATATTCCTGCTTTATTCAAATCAATGATCTTCTCACCTGCCACATCTAAATCTTAATTATCACTTAATATGTTCGAATGATTACTATTATAGACTCATTCATTCTTCATACTCATATCAATTACTGACTTCCCTCTATTTACTTTCATCATTGGAGAAATTGTCATCTTCGTACTTAATGTTTCGATTCTTATTCTCGCTGATCTTAGGATAGAATCATTTCCGTAGTGGTAGGATCGTTCTCAAGCTTGTTGAAGAAATTTATAATCTTTAAAAGAAGAATACTAGATCTTAAAAATCTCTCTCTCGAAGACACTTAACTTTTCTATTCATCATTATCGAACGGTGTTCTACTTCTACGTCTGATTCATCCTGTTGACAATATAATAATCCTTGGCTTTTAAATAAAGAAACAAAAAATAATAGTTTTGAAAACCTTACATAATAATATACAGTGGTTGCAGTAGGGCTATATAAAGGCCTCAAAGGAAACTGGTGAGAGTTCTAGTTATATAGATAAGTGCTAGAGAATACTAAATTTTATTTCCATATATCCTTCACTCAAGAGTGATGTCCGGTCTATTCCACCCTTACACATATGTATACCAGAAAATAGAGTCTCCTCAATAACCAGTCTCTTGTGATACGAGCTACTGCTCATTCAATATTATAAAGTGGTGACGCGGACGGAATGCGCTGTAACTTGTCTGGCTTTTCATACTGCGGTTCTTTCGTTAATAATCGTGATAGTAGTATCGAGAATTACAATAAGGACACCCAAAAGAAGCTTATTAATAAACTGCTCCTGTATACTCTATGCTATGGGCTTCACTTTGACCCATTTGCTATGGGCCAATCCTTGCGGCGCGAGTAAATGTTATGTCATGCTCTCTATCACCAATATTTTATAATATACTTTACAAGGCCAATAGTGCTCGTATAGGAGAAACATATTCACTCGCTATATACCACCACCTTTACGATTCACCCTTACGTAAGCACAAGGTAGATAGTTGCTTAGTGTCGTAGACATGAGTTTTAGTGTTTGATGTAGGTGTAGATTATTAGTCAACACCAGACTGCCGTTCGCTGCGGTGTGACCTTCTTCTTTCTTAGCGCACCTATGTTCTTGTAGAAATTCTCATTCCTAATCTATCTATTATGTGTATTCCTATCTCAATTTTAAATATTCCCTTCACTTTTTAAAGCCTGCGTCTGGTGCTATCATACTTAGCGTTAAATTTGTACGTTTATGAGAATGGATTTATTTGTGAGGCGTTTCAACAACTCCACTTCCTTGTACTAATAAGGGTTTTTGCCCGTATTGAAGTCTATAGTGCTAAAGATATATATATATATAATGTATTATGGTATTGAAATAAATACTGTATATATATAAAAATAAAAAAATAAAATAAGGATTATCTAATGAGGAATTTACCTTAAGGTAATAGCTGAAAACTCCCACAATGATAAAGTAGGTCACCTATCGACGGACGACGGTGTATACCATCTTCTAGAATATAGCATTAATATAATAAGCATATCCGAGTGAAGCTTGCTCGCTTGACAAAAAAAAAATAAAAAGATTATACTTAAGAGAAGTTGAGCGGATAAGCCGCCTTATATATCTTGCGCAAAACCCCTGGTCAATAATATAATCAGATACAGCTAAACTGTAATAGTTAAACTAGATTGGTGGCTTTATTTCAGCATAATTAATTATAAACTCATACTGTATAAGATTGAGAAGATGTTGGATTATGTGAGCTTCATTTGTATGAAGCTCATGTCTTAAATCGAGTCACAGATTATGATCAAAATCTACATTTCTTTTGGTGAATAAAATCACATCCATGTGGAAGTCCTCCACTAAAAACTGGAAGATGATCAATTCAATCAAGAGAGCAAAGATAAATTCAAAATTTGCAGTCTAGTGAAAGAGTAGAGTGTATAGCTCTACGGAATATTAACATATTAGAGATATTGCGCTGTACCTATCTGAAGATATTAATCCATTTCATTCAGGTGGCATGATAAAAATAGGGCCAAGTATATGATCATTATTAATCAGTTTGCTTGCAGGCAATAATAATTAAATTATCATATACCTCCTTCATTATCAGTCGATACTAAGGTAGAGCTGATATATATATAGAATGTAATATATAGGTAATGTAAAACACACAATAAGGAACTAGATCTCTCGATGACAGATACTGGTGAAAGCTTAATGTTTTTAAGTCAATCACAATTTTGAGTAAATTATAATTGTGAATTATTTGAGTATTGAATCTATTTATAATTATATTATAAGATTCATTATAAGATTCATGCTATATTATAAGATTCATGCTATATTTAATAATATTATAATATATTATAAGAGGTTCATGCTATAAAATGATTAATTGATTAGGTCTCTTCTTTCATTATATTTAGTTTATTCTTTATATATATTATGTTAGCTAGTTAAATAATGAGTGTTTTAAAGTGATATAAATTGTAATCATTATGATAAAAAAAACATAATAAAGCTAGTAGAAGTTTATCTAAATTTTGTTAATACTTACTTGAAAATGAAATGGAATATTTTTTAAATAAATATAAACATAAAATAAAAGTTTATAAAATAATAATTAATATTTATATTTATAGCAAGTCAACATGAATTATAAAAATAAGTACTATTTTTAAATTTTAATATATTAAAATAATTAATAAATAATATTAATCTAATTGACAATAATAAATATGAAATATATATAATGACTAAGTATTGTTTGTACAGGGAATTGCAATCTTGAGTTTGAGTTGCATAGCAGTGCACAAATGTTCTATCTTTTTACTGTGTATTTATTATATTTTGTAACTATATATTAATTATAACTAAGTATCTATAGGTATCTAGGTTAATCTTAGGCACCTAAATAAAATAATTATGAAGTACATCGGTTATACTAAACGGTATCGGCCTTACTTTTATACTGGGTACAGGTATACATCCCTAATTATATTATGATATATTAAATTTAATTTATTATTATATTAATATTATATTTTAATAATATTATTAATATTTATATTTAATTTAATTATAATTATATTTATATATAATTTAATTATTATAATTATAATTAATAATTATTATATTTAATTTATTATTTTAGAATTTCTCCCAAATTTTGTTGTTTGTAAATATGAATAGTAATGATTATGTGTATTAACCCAATTAAGTTCATTTGCAATGACCTATTTATTCGCTTATTCTTTTATGATGGTAAATTAAAGTATATTTTGAAGCAAAGCGAAGACCTACCCACCACATAATACTTAATCAGCAACAAATACCATATTACTAAGTAAAAATTAGTTGTAACAAGCAATAAATTTAACTGTGACAATAACTATGTTATAATCCTATAACTGTCCAGATTTGTAGTAGGAAATATTTTTATACTATATATATACCAACAATAATATTGTATTTGGTACCCTTGTTTATTATAATATATCAAGTAGAATATAAAAACCTCGATATTAATTTGTGGAATTTGTTTTAGTAAGGTAGAGGATTCAATGACTTCAGCAGCTGATATAGCAAAACTATGAGCAATACTGATACGATCATTGAAACGTTAACTGTCATAGTCACACTTGGAATGACCTTATTTAGTTTAAATTTAAATGGAAGTTTTTATGGTAATTCATATGATGAGAAAAAAAATTGATTTTAAGTTCTTAATAGATAAACAGATAAAATCAATTAGTATTTAAAAGTATAACAACTAATACGTAATAAAAGGTTTTTATTAATAAAACAGATGAAGATTATTAATAAAGTATATAATATAATTATATCATGATAAATATAAGTAATAACATATGAAATGTGTTAAGATTAATCAAACGTAATTATACTTAGTTTTCCAACTCAAATACCATCTTTCGTGCGTCATTGAGAGTGCAATACTCTCTTTTTCCTACTTCCGTGGATATTTGCAACTCACAACCCCTTCAAATTCTCTTTGAACTATTAAGGGGTGAGTAGTTAAAAGTATCTGAAAGAACTATTAAAATAAAGTTTAAAAGTGTTAAATAATGAAAAATAATCATAAATAGTGCGTGCAGAAACATGAAATAATCCGATGTATTATTTCAGGTTTCTGGACTTGGGCAGATTACCAATTTCTGGACTTGGACAAAGTGTAATTTCTGGACTTGGGCACAGATATTTCTGAACTTGGGCAGTCTGTTTCTAATTGTAAATAGTGTCGTGAAATAGTGCCTGTAACTATAAACAAAACAAGTGCTTAACAGATTGATAAGAATTTGGGATTGGTGAAAGTGACTTCTTTATGGAAGATAATATATTCTCATTTAAGTTAAATAAAAGTGAAATTACGCTAAACAATAAGGTGTTTGGATTATTTGCTCGTGGTAATAAATAGGTACTCGAACTTAGTTCAATCATTAACCAACTGATTTAATATGTAGCTAATATATCAACTCAAATCAGATAAACTTATATTTATCAACTCCAATCTATAATAGGCTCTCACTACTTCCTCTTACTCTATTTCAGATTCTTTATTTTACATCCTATAAATGGTTGATTCTACATCGATTAGGTGACAGGTACAGGGTATGGATATGACCATAAAATGAGGTAAATCCCCTTTTCTCCCTTCAAAAACACCTGCCAATTTACCATGGTCGAGAGAACCTAGTTATACAAAAAAATATCGTTGCAAATTCTATTTAATGGGAACTCAAGACATACATATATAATTACTCATCCAATCACTTCCAAAGGAAGCTATACTAAATATATAACAACAATAAAGCAACACGTGGATAATATAAATTGGATTTTAATACATGACGCAGCATTCATTTGTTGTTGCATATCATTATTTATCATATTTTAACATTCTCAATACAATGACAAAGAGAGTCCATTTAATGAAAGAGAGTCAGAACGTTAAGAAAGTTATTTAGTATATAATATTTTAAAATTGATAATTTAAAAAATATTATATATAAATTAAAATAATAATTTAGTCAATATAAGTTTTGGGTTTGGAATATTAATAATTATATAATTATTTACTTTTATTAAAATAAAAAATTACACAAAAAAAGACAATGGTATTTTTATTTGTTTTTGTTTATAATTGATATAAAAATAAAAACAATTAATAAACCTATGGTTTTTTATATAGTAGGATTCTATATATGATTTTATTACTTTTCACCATTATCAAAATAAAAATAATTTCTAAATAATAATATTAATTATTTTTATAATAATATTATAATATATATATATATATATAGTATTTTGATCATTATATATTAATATATATAATAATTGTAAAATGTTATAGAATACGCATTTTATAACAAAGGAATAAATATTATTTTTATTATATATTTATAGTTTACCTCAACAATTATAAATATTTCATATATTAATTTATAAATAACAAACATCTTTCGCCTCTTTTACTCTTAATAAATAAGAACATTTGTATAGATTTTTTATCAATATATATATATATAATGTATAATTATATATATATATATAAATACTATTAATATATACTAATTTTAATATATATAATTATATTAATAATATTATATATAAATATATATAATATATATATATATAGAGTATATATAATAATTATATATATAATATTATATATATATAAATATATATATAGTATCATAATATAATATATATATTTAATACGTATATATAATATAAATTATATTATCATATATATATTATTAATATATTAATGATATATATATATTGATTAATAATATATAATATATATATATTAAAATCTAATACCTTATGAAAATAATAAGAGCTGAATGAAATAAATATATAATATATGATTTTGTGATATGTAAATAAAATAGAATTATTTAAAATATTAAGTACTATTAATTTAGTATAAGATATATATATATATATAGGTTTATTATAATAATATATATTATATATAATATATTAATATATATAATAATATTTATATATATTATAATATTTATATATTAATTTCAATATTATATAATAAATATTATAATAATATATAATATTAACTATATAAGTTAATTAATATATATATATAGTATATAATTTAAATATTATTCATTATATAATATATAAATTATTATATATATTAAATATATAATAATATAATATTAATACTTAATATATTATATCTATATATATTAAATATTATAAACTGTAAATAATATAAATTGTAAAAAATAAAATATCAAATTTTTTTTATATGTAGTAGTATATGGTCTCATAAATTTAATGATAGCTCGTTAAGTCCGAAGCGGTTCACCTCGAGTGGATACCATGTAATAATGATTTATTTCAAAGTTATCGATTTTAGTAGCATAGCGAATAGGTGTTTTAATTTATACGTAAAATATATATAACATACATACTAAGGTATACATTATATTCTATTTCCATTTAAGTAAAAGTTATAATTAAATTACTTGACTATTTAAACACATACGTGATATAAAATAAAAACTTTTATAATAAGTGAATTAATAAGAATAAAAAATTTAACTCATATTTTCACGCACCAATAAAATACATAAATTAGTATTTTTGAGTGAGAGAGAAGTCGAGTCCCAATACATACCCACTATGCTACTCCAATGCTGAAAGAATACTGGTACTCATAATTTTTTTGCAAGTATGTAGATTAATTATTAATTGATATAAATCAAGATACTTTATGATAATAATTATAATAAAAAAATAGCAAAAAATCTGGTTACTTAGGTATATATATATATAATTAAAATTACTTGTCCTAAATAATACAATCACAGATAATAAAGCGGTTATACTATCCAACAATAAGTAACCGCTTAGTAGCAATACATAAAATGGAGTTTTTAATAGTAATCAACTCATATCTTCCGGCTACTCAAATAAGATAAACCATCATCATACTGTATAATCCACAGCCTCTCATCTATTCATATCGTTATCGAAATAAGCAACATATGGGTAGGTTAATGCCAGATTGAGAATTTATATTTGTTTAGATATAAGGCTTTCATCCTATCACTAATTTAGGTTTAACTAAGAAGGATAAAGTATAACTCTCAAAATATTTTGGCTAACCTAGGGTAAAGAGACAAATAATAAGTAAGTTACACCCCGTCATCCATTAAAAATATTGTGTTTCTATTTATAATTTATAAAGGTGTAAGTAAAAATAAGTATATAAATATATTTAACACGCTTATATATATATATATTTTGCATTATCTTTTTAGTGGTAAAATTTCATATGTAAAATAAACTGGGAAAATGATTGTGAGCATATTTTTATTTTTAATCATGAGGAATGTTTTATTATGTTTTATAAAGGAGCATGTTCCAATTTGAGCATTGAAAAGGTTTGTTTATAAATTCATTAAATTTATTACCTTATCAAGTCAAGGCTCACTATGTTACGTATCAAGTTATATCTGACAGTATGTATAATAATATACAGTGTTAGATAGTATCACTCACTGCTTCGCTTATAGGCTCAGCGCCATAGTAGTGAAACAGTTAGAAACTCAGATAAAAGAGGGTGGAGAAAGTACGTGCTCTTTTATCTACCCTACCTTATATCCTATATAATTTAGTAATAATAGTAAGTTACTTAAATCTCAATGTGTGAGTCTTTGTTGCTCTAAAAACAAAAGTAGGTCTCACTAAGCTCACAAATCTGACAGAGATTTAAATAGATGGCTTTGCCTTATATCATTATCAACCACCACTTTTTACACGCGTTCATTAGTTTGAACTAAGTATTAGGATAAAAACTCCCACGTGCACAGTGAGTTCATGGGTCTCTACAATATATGTCATGGTGATATTCAGCTATTGTTTTGATCGCTAACGTGAGTAGTGCTCATTGTTAAGTAGACGTTAGGACAAATAAAGAGTTTTGTCCGAGACATATTTGAGCATAAGAAAGGTTCACATATTTAAGTCCGCATAACGCCTCCCAATAATCTTATTCTCGGTACACGACAATGCCCTAGAGTTCACGAGTTTCAGGTGGTTAATGAACTTCTGCAGGGGTTTTAGGTGCCGGATAATAATTAAAGGTTCAAATCTTTTGCCTTACAAAGCATCGCCCAGAGATGGAGTTGTTTAAAAGAATCTAACTCTGACATTGAGTTCTTCCTGGGCAACTATGTTGGTGAAAGACAATCCTTTAGTAGACTTTGGTCTGATTGAAGTACCTTAGTTTGCCCAAATCCGCCAACTCTGTTAATTCCTGCTTGTTATAATCGATCGACATTCGGATGCGGCTCTTCCGTGCTCCTTGTTCGTGACATTACTGTGTGATAGCAGTACACATGAGAGCGAGAGGCTCTTCTCGGTTACATATGTCCTCGTATTACTTTCTCTCCTTTATCGTCATAATGAGATGGCAGAGAGTAGAATAGAGGGTTCCTCATTTTTCAGTATGATGGGTAGATGTGTTGATAGAAAAAGATCGATAATAATATGGAATTTTGGATATGAAGAGAATTAGAGGTTGGAGAAATGGAAAAAACAACAAAAAGACCTTTTTAGGTAGGATAACATAATGAAAAAGCACCAAAGCCAAAAGAATTCAAAATCGGAGATTAATGTTTTCGAAATATTCAGAGATCTGAGTGTGTCAATGTTAACCACTGGATCATAGTCTCAAGAGGGACTATGTCCCAAGTTTAGAAGATGCGCATAGCTATTTGTGCGATAAGTTTGAGAGACACAAACGTTAGTTAGGTATAATTGGTAAATAGTTGTAGAAGATTCAGGTAGGACTTACACTGTCCATTGATGGACAAATGTAAGAAAGTGATTGGCAGCACAAAAGTTACCGACTCCACAGTTTGACTTTATGAATGATGGAAGTTTGGAATCCTCAAGCGGTTAAAGAAATGTTAACCACCTACTCAGACCAGCGTGATTGAGAGTCACTAATATATATGGGCAGACATTGTGATGATGATAGTTCAGAAGGATAGAAGACTTGCATCTCCGCAAAAAAGTGGCAGTTGCTCAGAAATTCAGTCAGAAGTGTGACTGATGAAGCTAGATAACTATTCTTTACTAACCACGGCCGAAATATAACAGTGCCTCCCCTTATTCCTTCCGCAATCTCTTCCCCCACAAACAACTCAGTTTGGAAGTACTCCAAATCTCTGTCCGAAGTAAACTACTCCACGCAGGCCATCAAAAAATCAGTATCTAATACAATAAACGTCGGTATAGTCGAGCACCCTCACCAACACCAGATATCAGATTTGGAAACAGATTTCTGAGGATTATATTGCAGACTCCTCATATTAACGAGAGCAGTCAACCCGGTGGAAACCCATAGGTTTAGCGATGAAGTTATGAAGAAGAAGATATAGCGATGTTAGCGCATGAAGCGAGTCACCGATACGGCAAGATCAGTAGAACGTATATCTTGTGTCCACTTGTGAGAAAGAGACCTTTCACAAAGAAACTCCTTCTACATCCCATGATTACCAAAGTAGACGCGATTAGTAGAACCATGCTCTTTGTCACCCAGTTCAGCAAGAGATTTCACGATATTATAGGAAATCCCGGTCACTCGTAGAGCAATTCTTCAAAGAATCCACCCGGACCACATGAAGGCGAAAATATAGGAGCCTGATACGGCCTTCCGCAGAAAATTTCTTCCCCCATAAGGAGACCTCGGCATGAGGATAAAGGAGAGAAACGGAATGAATGGTTCCCTGAAAAAGATGGAAATGACCCCATTCCCACTGTTGTAGAATTCACCTCCAGGGAAATCCTCAGAGAGGACAGAAAACAAGATCCGGGTCTTACTAGAACCCACATCAATTTTTACTGGTCCTGCAGAGAATTCTACCACCAGAAGTTACAGAGTCAAACAAGGAATGAAGAGAACAGAGCTTACAGAAACAAACAGAGGTAAAAGACACATACGAGACTTATAGCGAAGGACTCCAGTCCAACCTCCGCTCTGATTTAAAGTGGATTTTGATATAACAATAGGCGAGGAAATAAGACTACTATTTGCCTCCCGGCTATTCATTCATACTAATTTTATGTAATATTTTTCTGTAGACTTAAGAAGTAAAATCCTTAAGAGATTTAAGGAAGATAGTGTTCTTGTACTAATATCTCGGAAGACTAACGCTTTAATTTTAGTGAGATGAGGATACACTTTAATTTTTTTAGAGAAGTAGAAACATTCAAGTTTGTGGATAAAGAATGGCGACTTTAAGCAATGTGAATAGCATCTATACAGATCGATATAGAGATTTACAATTAGTTTTTATAAGAGGAAAAAAAATAGAGAAAATAGGAGTATATTATAGATAATATATACAACTGAATTCGATCATAGTGTGTGTGAGAAGTTACATAGTCTAGGTTTAAAACTTATGTGAGAAGAATAGCGAATTTTAAGTTAAACTCCTTTAGTATTTATTTTTTAGAGTATGAAATATATATAATTCGACTTAAACAGCGAACATCACCAGTAGATTTTATGAACGATTGAAGAATGAGAGTTTGGATTTATAGTGATAGGAATAAAGTAGTTATACTTTCAATAGAAGTGTTCTGCTGTGAAATTTTTTTATATATGAGCACCACAGATTTTTTTATCTTAAAAAGAGAACCGAAAAACGTTTCACTTCAAAGGGGGGACAGCGCAATTTTTTAATTAAAATCTAATTAAAAGCATAAAAAAATATCTATTAAAATAAAGAAAAAAAGAAAATAAATCTTTATATGTATTAATATATAAACAAAAAATAATTACTATAAGACGAGTTAACTATTTGTGTATATGTTTTAAGTAAAACATTAATATGCGTTAGTGAATACTGTGAGAAAAAAATCTGTGAATTCATTTAACCTAGATGCCCTTCAGTCTCTGAGAGATAATGATGAATACGACAACGGGACAGCAGCACACATACATTCTCTCAGAGAGAATAAATATGATGTCGGGACAGAGGTATGGCCATTAATCTACGTAAAAACACATTTTCTTAGGTTTCTTTATAAGAATATTAGGAAACAACAACTACACTTATCGAACCTAAGGGTGAGCATAAGAGCGCCATTTTTCGACTGTATATATAACTTAAATACAAATTGATTTCGTTTAGAGTTCTGCATCACCTACTCAAGTAATGATGTTAGAGAAGTACATTTTTAAAAATTATAGAAATAATATCTCATAAACATATTCAGTGAGTATCTATATCATAATGCGATAATATTACTATTCTCCAAAATTTATGAATATAATTCACCATATTTCATTTAGAGCATAGCCAAGGAAGATAATAATAATAACAAAAACTAGTATAATCTTAATCTGACGAAATATATAACATATCGATTTCATAGTCTATAAAAAGGTCCATATATCCCTAGTCTTTCTTAATAATAAAAAAGAATAATGAAGTAAATGCAAAAGATTCTGCACGCTCTGAGCTGTGTAGTTATTAAATTCAGCTAACCGGTGAAGTAAAGTATGTCTTACCATAGATAGGAAGTATTTAATATCTAATCATTATTCCTTAGACTGACTGCATTTCAGAAGTAACAATCATCAATGAATTGTTACTCATTAAATAAATTAAAGATTTCATATTCTTATACCATCTTTCTCAGAATGACTCTCAACTAAATTTCTGAAATGTTTTCAAGAGTCTATAAAGTGAGCTCATCAAAGGGAATTTTATATTTAAACTTATATAATGTAATACACTATATAAGTCTAGACCTCACAGAAATTAAATGAATGATATAGATGGTATATACGTTACCTTTGGATCTTCAAGGATACCGATATACTATAAATAATATAAGAATAACCGAAGTTTCAGTACTTTTTGAGTTCAGAGGAGTAACGTCCTTCAAATTCTTTTGTAGTACGGCCTACAGACAAGAAGTATATATTAATACTCAAACGAGAGTATGTAATATGGATAGCTCACAAATTAAGAGAACTCATAGTCGCTCAAACATTACTAAATGATTTCTTACTAATAAAGTGAGTTAAAAGAGACGATTGCCAAAGCAAACACCTCGTCACATGTTATATCACTAATACTTTCTAAGGGTATAGCTTACTGTAAAAAGTTGAAGTTGTGTTCAAAATCAAAAGTCTTCGAGAGCTGCTCTGAGGCACTGAACAATCCTATATATCCAGCAACTAAGTAGACAGTATAAGGGCCCATTAGTTGAGTAAATATATATGTCATGAATACATAGACTTAACTTATACCATGAATATATTATAATACATAACATCACATAACTGGTGATAGATCCTTCACATCTCACATGGGTACAAATAAAACAAAACATCTAATCTCCCAACTTTTATTCTTCATACCATTATTCTTGTGCCTTTCGATATTATAGGAGTATGTAATACAATTACTCTAGAAACAAAATAAACACGGTTAATTTAACCCCTAGAATACATAAGTATCATACCAATCTTTCTATAATAATCTACCTCTCTTATTGAGACTCTCCAATTCATTTGACTGCTTGCCTCAATGTAACAATTAACTTTTAATTCTCATTTTAATCTTCAGTGGGGAAGATAAATTTCACCTCTCATTAATACTCATTAACCTATTGGCCCATCTACATGTCTATCTCTTTAGAAATTCAATATCATACTTCGATCTTAGTAAATGTACATATGTATACTCCAAAAAACTACCATCATTCTATATAAGATATGGTCGACGAGGAAAAGAGAAGAAGACGTGATACTTGAGTATTCTTAAAGAAAATCGGGGCCACAATAACCCGTGTGTGATACGGAACATCATAGGCAGGAAGTTTTTGAGACTGAAGTGTAGCGACGCTTCAATTCCCAAGTATGCTTCTAGTATCGTATAAGAATCAGTCAATGATTGATTGTAGCAAATTTAATTTCTGCTATAATTCCTTTTACTTAACCTGAAGTCCTCTGATCACTATATACTCATATTGCGCATAACTAATTATTTTAAGAGATTTTGCTTACTATTACTCTCCTTCACTTATAGGACTGAATATCGTTTATGTATCTTCTCTCTTCAGATAATTACATAAAAACTCATTAGGTGATTACCATAACGCATGTGGGGAGGAATAGGAACCCAAATCTCTGTTATCTCAGACTATTGTTCTCTCGATCATGAAGTTTTACTATATTTCCTCATAAGAAATGGCGAAGACTCCTATGAGTTTCTTCCAAATATTTGCAGAGTATTAAATGATAATCCATTCCTCCAATTTGTCAATAAGAAAAGACATAACCCTACTCACTCTCGCTTTATGAAATCTTTCTATTATGGTCTTTCCTCTTCACTCGATCAGAATTTGCTTTCAATCTTCCTTAGTTTTTCCATAATAGTATGGAGCTGATTTAGCTCATAACACATGTGCTTCTTTCAGATAGTCGTGCCTATATATACTTCGGCAAGTTCCTCACCATCACGCTATTGAGAAAAGAGAAATAACCTCTTGCTAACGGAAACTTCTCTCATATATAAGACGCTTTGCATATACAATAAATAAGTATATCAGAATCAGATGGACAGTCTATTCTCTTACGCTCGATGATTCCTCTAGATGGCTCAAAATTCATTCCATATATTGGAGGAGGAACTTCAGGAACCATCTTCTTCCTCGCAGTTCTTGTCATCGCGTATTTCGTTTGGACTAAAAGAATATAACTTTTGTAGGAAGTGCATACCAGAGGTATCGAACAGCTGAAAGCATCCCACTTTCACCACTTCAGGCCATCCACAACACTAATTGTTCGAATTTACAACTAGCCACCTGAAGATGTACGCTTCGGATAACAAAAAGTTCAGAACAGAGGCTTTACATATCTCCGACGAATCTCGCAAACATAGCTTTGCAGGCGCCTAAATGACGGAAAGTATGACTCCTACGGTCGAGAACCCCTATGCTCTCTATTGAACTCCAAAAACATACTTTCAAAATAACTATCAATTTCCTTGGAATAGACTCAGGGGACTTATATTCTCTAATACGATTTGTCTATATAGAAAAGTACAGTTGCCCCGTCCCCTTAACATAAAGGCGAACACCCGCCACTATTAACTATTCATCCTATTGTGTGTGAATCTAAATATGAGCGTAGTGTCTCGTGATGTTTCCTACGTGCCAATTACGTGTCAATTTATTTTATTAGTCTGTATATAGTACGTCTGATCGTCCAATCCGTCCTTTGGTTCTTATTATTTCTTAAAAATACTCTAAAAGTAATCGAATATTTAATAACGTTATATATATATATCTCCTCCTTATTAAAAATTGAGCCAAAGTCACGTTTTCTACTACCTAACTAGCTCAACAAACCGGACGCAGGAAATACCTGTTTCGGCTTTGTCCACACTGTCCTTCTGTGACTCAAACCGCCCACCTTCTTCTCTTGAAAATTAAGGAACTTTGCAACATTCGTTTCAGGACGCTATTAAAAGCTGTTGAGGATGTGGGTCTGACTGGGGAAACAAAAGTTGTGGGGAAGTACTTATTTACTCATATATATATATATAAATATATATATATATATATATAGTATATATATATATATATATATATATATATATATATATATATATATATATATATAATATATATATATATATATATATAGATATATATATATATATATAATATATATAGTGAATCATATTATTATATATATATATATATATTTAGAAGTGTGTTTGAGAAAAGTAGCTTAGTCAGGAAAAAAAATAAAGCTTGCAGTTTCTTTTCTTATGTGACTATCGAAAAATATTCATTAATATATATATATATATATATAATATATATATATAATATATATATATATATATATATATATATATAATATATAGTATATATAAATTATAACCTTATATATATATATATATATACCTCGGCTATATATAATATATATAATATATATTATATATATATATATATAATAATATATTATATATATAACTCAATCTTTATTTCAATTACAAAGCCATTTGCTTTAACTATTTTTCTCTTACAGAACTAAATATTTTTTTGAGGCGAAACGGAGAGAGAAAACGCTCTCGCTGCATTAATCATTTCTTGGGGACATAATTTTGGGCGAGGTATAAATAAAGTTCCAATACTATTTTTATTTAGAGTGTAAAATGAATACATATATTTCCATCTATAATGATTTAAATACCCCCCATATTAATATAAAAGGTGTGAATATAAAGAGGGGAAAAAAAATAAATTTGTATCTGTTATTTTAAAATAAAGCAATATAAAAGCTCATCTTTAATTTAATATTAAAATGCAAAGCAAGTATCTCAAAAATTATTTTTATGTAAAATAGTAAAAATAATGAATAATAACAACAATATTAAAACTAATAACAAAGAGAAGTGGAATTATTCTAATTAGAGAGTGTGTTTTAACTTTTTATATATTCAATTTTTATTTAATTATTTCCATCCAACTGTTGCAATTTTTTGCCCACGTAGCAATTTCGAACATGTCCGGATTCTCACCAATCAAAGGTAAAATCACCATGGCTCACCTTAATCTCCTTCTGAGAATAGTTGGTAGTTTGCTAACCAGCAATACGTTTATACTTTAATATATATATTATACTATATATATATATATATACCTATTTATATATAACTATATATATATATATATATTATATATATAATATATATATATAGAGTAGTATATAGTTTATATGGGTAATATATATATATTATATATATAATATATAATATATAATCTAGCACACCTTTTTATATTTATAACAACATCGTATGGCCTAAGTTATATATTTATTAATATATAATATAGGTTATATTATATATATATATATAAGTGGATATATATATAATAACTATATATTATAAGTATATATATATATATATATAGATATATATAGATATATATATTATATAAACAATGAGTATTAATATAATTATTCTATATATATAAAAACATATATATATTATTATATATATATATATAATATATATATTATTCAACTATATAATATTCATCTTTTTCAATCTATTAAGATATAAAGTATTTCAATTAAATATAATATTATTTAAATTATATATATAGTAGATAATATATAATATATTATTATTTATATATATTGTAGTAGTT
>JABUQX010129036.1:0-24345 GCA_015478945.1 Trachelipus rathkii | reverse complement strand
TACAACCCAAACTCGAACAAGAACATAAGTACCAAGAGCACGAACCCTGACGTAAACAATAAATCTTTGTAAAGATACATAAATAATGAGCAATATTTGAGTAATAGATGTTGAGTGAGGGATAGAGAGAGAAGAGGAAGGGGATGATAACGAACGCATGATAATAATAGAAAGCACAACACGTAGGGAAAAGTTACTGAGCCATTGGAAGCGGCGGGCCGCGCGGGGCAGTTGGTTTGAATTAACTTGACACGGGGGTGGATTAGTGCGGCGACTTACACGCTCAAGAGTCCGTCTCTCTAAGCAAATATACATGCTCTTCATGCTTAGGAGGAACCACCATGGTCGCACACCAAGTCATGTAGGCAAGACTAACTAAGGTTCATCTGTAAACCAAAAGAAGAAGACAGCACCCCAGCGAGAAACTCGATAGATCGGACATACAGCTCCGACAGTCAGTATCCCTGAGGAGCGGTGAGAGGGGTAAAGATAAGTCCCACAGGTTCAGCTGATATAGGGCAAACCAAGGAGAGTTAACACCCTTCATTCATTGGATTAATGATTAATGGATGGTAGGAAATGATGCGTATACGAGGTGTGTAGGTGATACAGAAAGGAAAACGACTGAAAGTGAAATGATGAAATATTAAAAAGCTAGCCAAAAAAAATAGTTATTACTCTATTTGCGAAAGTTATGAAGTCAATAATGGGGTTGAGGAATATATGTAGTCTGGTCCTCTTACCTCCAAAAGAAACAAAGCCAAACCATATCTGTCATTATTTCTTAATCCAAAAGAAAAAAACCATCTACGATTTTATATTGAATAAGAATTTTACGGAATGAAGAAAGATGTGTTAGTTGGGAAGTTAATTCTTGGGGGGTTGACCGGAAGGGTGGACGTGTTAAGACCCCGACGACCCATCGTCATTGCGCTTTCTCAAGAGACGATTTGGTGAAGTAAATATATAATATAAGTACTTAATGCAATAGGCCGTCAGTAGAGATAGTGAGGTATATATAATACTATAAATATATATAATTAGTATATTATTAAGAAATATAGACGCCTATATATATATATATATATAGTATATATAAATCCCTATACCCGGAACACGACCGCTAATACAGTGGGACCGGTAGCTCCAGATAAAGGGGTTATATAGTATAGTCATAGTATATATAAGGAATGCCAGTATATATATTTGTTTGCGTTCATATTCTTCACACAAACTTATCCTCCAGGCAACATTATACTGGACAACCATTTTAATGGCCACATATCAGTGATACACATGAACGAGGGATGAAAGTACACGAACGCCGGCAGAAGCGTCTTTGAATCAAGGTGGAAGAGGATAAACAAGAAGCTTGTAGAGCCAGGAAAGATCGGCGCTACTGACTTTCAATAGGTCGACCTCGGTGTGTGGGTGGAGAAGTTGGAGATAAGGGGCAAAGGTGGAAAGGGCCCGCGAAAAAAAAGGAATTTGCCACACAATTCGTGTCTGTTGGAGCTGGAACAGACAATGACGGGTCGAGTGATAAGAAGGAATAAGAGCCGAGGACGCTGGTGTAATAATTAAAGGCGGACGTGAATGAGCAAAGTTCATTGTCAGATGCCTCTACTACCATCTACTCTTTGCCAGGAATGCTAATGCAGGCCTCGGGGGGGAGGTGGAAAGGGAGGGTGATTCGTGATCTGCCGTCGCTCCTGGTGAAGGAAAAGGTAACCTTGATGTCCTAGATAGAGGCGAAGTTAGAAGGATTTCAGTTTTCGTGCAATTTTTGATAGAGTGACGCCTGTGTATGAAGCCATGTAGAACTTTGACTGTTGTGAACAGTCTAGAATTCTAGATGCGTTGTAAATTATAGTCTCTTGAAAGGTCAATATGCTGTGTAATTGTGTGTAATGACGTATTCGAATGCCACAGAAACGGGGTTAAAGAGCATGTACGATTGTGGAAATTCTGGGAATTGATGGTGTGAGGTATAGGAGGACTTTCGAGATTGAGTACGGGTGGTACATGGGACGCTGAAGAGGTGGGATAGTCAGAGGTGATTGCAAAAATAAGGATTAAGGGATCGTTGTATAAACAGTTTCGGTTGAGGAGAAGAGGAAGAGGACGAGAGGGTGATGGAATTTATTTAGCTGATCGCGGAATGAGTAATCAATGCAGCAGATAGGTAGAGAAGGTGAATGTTGTAATTCCAGTGTATATTAGAGACTACTGGCACTTGGGTGTACAGTTTTAATACTTTTCATTTAAAGACAACATAGAGTATCCACTAAGTATAACTAGAGTTGGGAGATTTGCATGTAAAGTAGGATGAGAGATATCGAACGTGAAAATATGATTCGATTTTATTTATGGTAGAAGTAAGGAGATGAGTGAAATTATGTGTTGGATGGTTAAATCAGTTAGGTTTTAGGAATGGGATTATCGGCATCTGATGTATGTTGTTCATGAGTAAAAGTTAATGTTAGTGGGGGGCTTGATTGTGAGAGGGAAGTGATTAGCAAGTAGAAAGATTATCAGCAGAATGTGAAGAGTGACCCAGAAGTTAAGTGTGCAAGATAATAAGGATTAGTATGTAAGAGCGCTCGCTAGTAAAACGGTGAATGTGAACAAGTTGATCACTGAGCAAATCTGGGCGGCAATGAAGGAAGCCATTGGTTAGTAGTCAAAGCGAAGTGTGTGATTGTAAAGTAGGAAGTAAGAATGTTAACAGCGATTGGTGGAGACTGAAGAGGTGATGAAAGGGTTAAAGATAAAAAAAGAAAGCGTGATTGAATGTACTAAAAGAATGATGAGAATTCAAAAGAAAGATGCTTGGAATTATAGTTCAAGAAGAAAGAAAGAAATACTAAAAGGTGCATACGTTAGGAGAAAACAAGAGGTTAATGGAACGAGTTTGGAAAGGAGGATGAAGGAACATACAGAGTGATAATAGGAAGCTCTTTGTCGCTAAGGAAGGCGCGAAAGGGTGTTAAGAATGTAGAAGAAAGGGAATTGCGCGTGTAGAATATTGAATTAGGGTATTTGGCTTTGTAAGGATTGAAAGGTGTGGAGGGGGGGGGAAAGAACACGTGAAGAAAAGACTGCACGAAAGAAGGGAAGCCAAGTAATGAGGAGGACGGGCAGAGGAAGGAGGGGTAAGGGAGAGAGGGGAAGTTGTCGAAATTTTTGGATGAGTGAACCTTGTGGGCCGCGTAGGCTAATATTTGACGCGTATGGTGAGGGCTAGACTTTGCAGAGAAAAGGGTAGAAGGTATTGGGGTGAGGTTATTAGTAAGGAGACGAGGAATGAATGGTGTTTTAGGTGTGGAGAAAGGTGCAAAGAAGGTTTGGCCTGAAAGCGGATGCAGGTTTAGACGACTGAAATTCTGAGCTGTAAGGTGTGAAGGAGTGAAGTCAAAGAGCGGAACAGCGACGAATATTGCGTAGGATTGGAGGTGATGTTGGAATAGTATTTGGATTTTGAAGTTTTTGTAAAAAAAAAGAGGCGTGTCTAATGATGGGTATAGGTGTGGGGTTATAGTCGCTCAGAAGGGGACGATGTTGGGAGGTCCATTCTGAGGGAAAGAGAACCGTGAAGTAGAAAGGAGTACCCTGAAAGAGGGTATAGGGAGGAAAAGTGGGAACTGTTAGAAATAATAACGGGATATAGATTTATGAGTGTTAGTCGGTGAAGGTATTTATGCTTTGGTATTGTTGTCGAAAGAGTGCGTCGAGGGACGGAAGGAAGAGTGCGTGAAGAACAAGGTGCGTTTAGGAGTATGAATCCTAGAGGATGTGTGGAGCAACATATCGTTAATTTGAAACAAATGGATTGAGAAATATGATGGAGCATAGAGAAGTAATGTATTTAGTTTTATGGATTTGCAAACAGGCGTATATAGAGTTATGATAGGGGAAGCCCCGCCCCGTTGATATGCATGGGTTTTAGTGATATATGTGGTTGTGTAGGCTCTGAATGGAGAGTCATAAAGGATGTAATATGACGAGATAAGCTGATCGGTTTATTATAGCAATAATTGGGCAATGTGCATGATTTTAGGATAAAGCCGTGTATAGACCTATGTTTTTTATGTCTCCTATTGGTTATCAAAATTGTATATGTGATTGGGGTATGAAAGAATGAGGTGGGATGCATGGAAAATCGAGTTGGGGCTCTGAAATGGAGTTGAGTGGAGGGTGCGCTACCTATTATAACTTGCGGATGATTTAGTTCTGTGGGGCGAATCTGAGAGAGTTGTGAGTAGGATTGGTGGAGAGATTTGCAGGGTGTGTGAAAGGAGGGGCTTAAAGTGAAACGGGAAAGGGAGTAAAGATTCTATGGTTGTGAGGTAGGATACTCCTCAGTGTGCGTAAGTTATTTAATGCGTTGAGCAGCTAGAACAATGTGCTGAGCGTGGATATAAATTTAGTGGGCTATATTGTGGGATAGTAGGGACGGACGATCAGAGTCTAGTGTAAGTAAGGAAAGTTGTTGAAGTCCAGATAAGTGGCGGGTGAGCAAATTAAATATCGATGTGAAGAGTGCAGAAAGGGACTACTGTCGTGTGAGTTGCTAGGTCTTACATGAGGTGAGTAAATTATTGTTGTGTCTCGGTATGGGTTCTTTGGTATGTAGTGAGCTATTGGTCTGGAAGTAAGAAGTTGGATAGATCTAAATTTCGCGCAAGGTAGCATGGACAAGACTTAAGGGGAGAAAATGAGTGTGCTAAGTGTGAAGAAGTAAAGGTGGAAAAAGTTGAGAATATTTTTATATGTCTACTAATACTGAATTTGTGAAGATGTGTAAATGAGAGAATTAATTGAAAGTATGTTGAGTTGGTCTGCGTCATGACTTGGAAAGGTATGATTATGAAATTTGGTGATTGCTCAAGTGTATAGAGATTTATAGTGGCTATGAGTCTAGTTGGTGTGAAAAAGAGACCAAGGAAAAAGTGATTTGAGTCAAGTGAACGAATGTCTGAGGAGAAATTGTGAGTTTGGCAGAGTGCGAGAATAAAGGTGCATGATAGAGGAGAATGGCGGGGTTTTGTAGGGTATGGTTGTGGTCCACCTGCCAGGGGATGAACCCTTACATTGACGATTTACCATATGAGGGTCCATCGCGGTGGCGAGATTTGAGTTGTTTAATTTTGTCTGTGAGCAATAGAATAATTAATTGGTTTACAGAGGGTTGTGGCAGGGAAGGTCTGGGCCTGTCGGTTTAGAGGTATTGTTCATTTTTCTCCTTACTGGCGTTTTTCTCCGAGCTTGTATCAGCACCTACCCCCCATCTCGGTGGGGCAAAGTAGGAAAAGTGAGAAGGCATATTGAAAGATAAAGGCTTAGATATTGACCTATTATATATTATATAATAGATATAAAACAACAAGAATATTAGGGATGATATATGACCATAAGTAGATAGATATACACTAAAGATTAAGTGATGATATAGATACTGTTAAGGTTAGCTATGTACTATATAATATATATATAAATATACTTGTGATGAGCATGGCCGGAGACCTACCAAATTCCTCCAGAGTTTTGTAAGTGAGGAATCCCAGTGCCAGTTCACAATTTTTATAGTGGGCCGAAAAACATACCCCGATCAACCGAGTGATTGTAAGGTAGGGCAAGTCAAAAGTTAGTTTGCAAAACAAAGTCAGAAAACAGGGAGTGTGTTGATTACGAGTTGGTTGTGTAGTGTGGTGTGTGGGGGGGTCGTGGGGTGTGATCCACGCTTATTCGTGTTGTGTGAAAGTACCAAAAGCTTGATGTAATAAGGTGCGTGTAGAGTATGTGTTAGGATAGTAAAAGTACAATGGTAAATTTCGAACAGAGCCCTTACATCTAGCAATAATTAAGTCTGGGGGTTAGAAAGTTGGATAGTATAGAGGAAAAGATGTGGAAAATAAAACGTGGTGGATTATCGTTGCAAGGAGGAGGGTAAAGAATATGCGGTATCAGCAACTTGGAGAGTTCGAAACGCCAGGGTCTGTCTGCAATACCGATTCGGTTACAAAGAGATGTTGACACACCAAATTTCGACGGGCTGGAAGATATGACGGATGAGTTTGTGAAGGTAGAAAAGTCGACGAGACGAAAGAAGCATTAGGAACTTCCAAAATGGGTAGAGTGGAATTCACCTCATTGGTCGGGAGAGTGTCATAACATCCAGTGGCTAGTGTGACCCTCAACGTAGACGCCGGCTCTTATAAAAGATTAAAATTAAATGTAATTTAAGTTAGTGGGGGGTTTGGGCATGAGGATTGAGATGTGGTGATTGGTGGAGAGTGGATGGGGTGTGTGCTTTTAAAATGTGTATACGAAGAATGATGCAACGTTACAACATATAGAGAGAGATTGAAGAAGAGGAGAGACTGAGAGAGGAGAAGAGAAGAGGTGAGAGAATAGGAGAGAGAGAGAGAGAGAGAGAGAGAATGGAGAGGATGAGAGAGAGAGAGGAAAGACGAAACTTTTGTACAAATGCCATTACTGAAGGCATCAAGGAGGACAAATATTGAGAAAAATTATGAAGGGTGTTAATGTTTCGTCAAAATCTTCTTCGAAGGTACGGATTCAAGAACTTTAGAGAATAAATGGGAGGGCTGAGGACGATTGGTACACGGTGTTCTTTTGAGAGGGGTTTAAGGTAGTCGCCTCTTAGCATTACATCGTGCGTCAGATGCTTGTGTGAGTGAGAATGCGCCACGTTATCCAGCAGAATGGAAAAGTCAAAGTGAATTTACATAGTTTTAAAAAGACAAGTTATATTTTTACCAATGGCAGGGTATTGTCATAGACTGAAGCACAAAGTTTTGAGTAATCACAATATCTAGGACAGACCTTCAACCTTAATGTTAAGGCTCAGATCTGTAGTAGAGAGGAAGAGAGAGAAGAGAGAGAGAGAGAGATCGGGTGGTGAGCGAGAGAAGAGATGAGAGAGAAGAGAGAGACGAGAGAGAGAGAGAGGAGAGAGAGAGAGAGAGAGAGACGAAGAGAGAGAACGACTTTAGAAATAATTATCTGTTAACAATAAATAAGGTTGGAGGGTTAGTGGAGATGGGCAAATAAGATTTGGGAATTGTCTTTAATAGATCGAATGTATAGGAAAAGACTTTGAGGAGAAGAGTTCAGCTTTTGGCGGGAAGGTGAATGACTACCAGTTGTGCCGTCGAAAGGTACTAGAGTAGGGAGAGAGGAAGAAGTCAAATTAGAGTTAGAACTTTGTGCAAAATATCAGAAAAGACGTGAGGATGACTATAAATTGCGTGAGTTTCTGAAGTTTGAAAACGATGGTACTTCCTGAAAACAACGTCCCTGTGGCGAATAGCACGAGAACAAGTGGAATTAAACCATGGGTTATTAGAAGATCCTCGCCGTAGGCGTGGGTCCTGAGGAAAGACTCAATCAGGCCGAAAAGTAAGATACAGAGAAAAACTGATCGGACGAACAGCATATTTATTTGAAACAATGATTAACATAATAAGACAGATAGAGGAATTGGAACTATGAATAGGTACTAGATGGTTGGGTACATCTCCAGGACGGTCAGGAAAACGAGTAGGGAATTGAACTAACTGTTCGAGGTCATTCTGTGTAGAGAAATGATAGGTAAGCTCACTAGTTGTATCTTGAGAATTAGCGAAAAGCTACTAAGGGGCATTCTGGACAGAGAAATGGTATGTAAATTCACCAACTGTATCTTAGGAATTAGAGGAAAGCCATTGGCGGTGGTAAACGTTGAAATCACTAAGAATGATGATTTCAGAGATAGGAGAAGAAGAGAGAATTTGCTCTGTTTGATAGTTTAGATAGTTGAAGAATTTTGGATAGTCAGTTGAGTTATGGGATAGATATAAAGAACAAATGAATTTAGTGGTAAATTGACAGGATAGCTTTAGTCATTAGGTAGAAAATTCGGAAGACTTCAAATCAGATACACGAGAGTAAGCAACTTTATTGCGTACATAAGTACAACAGTCGCGTTTGAGACTGAAGACAGTGTTTGTGCTACTGCTTTATTGACCTGCTGCCTTAGTGTCAATAAAGTACATATTTTAATATGTTATACAAATAATAAAGTAAAAATATGTACATTATTGACCCTAAAGCTGTAAGTCAATAAGCAATAGCGCCTGGCAGACTGGGAGGGGGTTGTTGTGAAGCGTTTGCAGTACAGCTTTATTGACTTACTGCCTTAGGGTCTATAAATTACATATTTTTAGTAAAAAAAATTTTTTTTATAAAAAACAATGTGTTTTTAATATTTTTAAAAACATATTTTATAAATAATTAAATAAAATAAAAAATAAAACAAAATATAGGTGTAAACTAGAAGTTTTAAAATAAATAAAAAAAATTAAACAAAAAAATAAAATTTTTAAGCATAATACAAATATTTCATCATGCAAAATAAATATATTAGTATTACGTCTGCTAAGAAAATGAAATTATTGAGGCTGGATACAGTTATAGATACATCTATGTAAGTATTGTAATTATATTGATTAATTGCATTTTTTTTTAGAGGCCGGGAAACCCCTGTCGGGGATTTCCAACAGTATACGTACCGTGGTGGAATGTTGAATTACCCATCTCTCAGATCTCATAACATCCAACATTTCGTGCATTTCAAAACATAGGATATAAATGTTTAACATTACATTTAGACAGGGCAAAAGCAGGGTGTTCGCAGAGGCGCACTGCGCAGGCGGGTATGTCAGACTCCCCGTCAAAGAATTACGATGAGAGAAACGATACAAATTCGATCAGAATTGCGGTCGGAAATAGTTGGAAAAATTGACATCCAATAGGGTGAGCATTTGTTAACTAAGTAGGCTTGGTGAAGCACCGGCAGCCATGCTCCGCCCCTGGCACCTTGTTACCAATGCAGACATGTTGGCGGACTTAGGTTCGTCGTTCCGTTTACGTTCAACCGGTGTCGTGGCTGGCTGGCTGCATATGGCATTGTCCTGGAATGCGTGACTTGGTGGCGTCTGAGAGGCCCACCCGGCGGTGCTGGGGGCAACCAGGGAGAGTGTGGAAACCCCATAAATGCAAACGGCTAATTGTGAGGTTGGCGGTGAAAAGCAAAGTGTAAGATGATGATACACCGTGACGACGGGCTAGACACGGAGATGCGGGAACACAGATGTCAAACTGGGTGGCCGTCGAGGCAAAAGGCTGCGGAACGGGCATGGAAACCGCTTCAGATGGCTATCCCACACACCGTGAGTGCTGGACGGTGCGTGCATGCCGGTGTGCCGTGGCGTCTCCGGAGTCAGGCTACGTCCCTTGATCCTGTGCAGGCTGTCATGGCAGAACCCCCGTAGAAGGGAGAAGGTACAACTCACCAAAAGAGGCTAAATGAACAGTTTGGCACAACGCAACCCCTAATGAAGAGAGGATGAATGGCTGGAAGGGGGACTTACAACGAGGAATAGGAAGCTGCCTTCTGGAGGAAGCGCGAAATGGCGTTAAGAATGAGTGAAGGCAAGCGAGATCCCCGATGAAGCGAAGAACGAGAATAAGTGGGCAATCCGCTCTTGAATTAAAAGAATTAGGGGTATGGATGCTTTGTTGGTAACTGATGAAATGCGCCTGAGTTAGGGTTGCACGTAGCCCGTATATGTGAGGCGCTGCATCACTGTTGACGTTCCAGTGTGGAAAAGGAACACTTCGCAAAACTGCACAATCGATTAACCGTAATGAAGAGGTGATAGTGAAGTGGGGTTTCCATGATAGGTGGCACACGAGGAATAGGTATTGGGATCGAGGATCTCATGTAGTAAGGAGGAGGTTAATGCGTGAGAGTGAAAAAAAGTTGAAGAATGTAAATCTGGCAGGTAAGATGAATATTACTGTCTGAGAATATGATCAAGGAGAACAGGACCAATGTGAACGACGCAACACCGACGATGCATGCGTATTGTGACTTGGTGGAATGGTAATGTTGGCCGCAAAAAGCTGGAACTTGATGGTTGTGTAAATAAAAGCGTTTATAGAGGGTATCGTTCCAAGGGATTGGTGGAGGGAGAAGCGAGAAGTAATAGTACCCTTAATAAAGGTAAAGGAGAAAAGGGAACTGTAGAAATTATTAGGGGAAATATAAGTTTATTGAGTGTAGTGTTGTAGGGAAGTATCATGCTGGTATATAACTTTGCGGGGTCAATAAAAAAGACAAGATCGCCTGTCGAGGATTGTTTACTCTATTGGATGAAGGACTGATTTGGTGAAGAACAAGGTGCGTTAGGAGTCGGTAGAGGATGTACCGAACGCTTGGAATCAAATAATCTTTACCATTTGGAACAAAATGATTTGGAGCAGGAAAGATTAGAGGAGGGGAGAAGAAAAAGAAAATTTGTGTTACACACAGCATTTATGAATTGGCAAGAGGCGTCATGGATAGAACGTTAATAGGAAGCTATACTAAAATCTGAACAAAAACGTCCGGGCAGGTGTTAATGATATATCGTGGTGTTTGCGTGTGGTAGGCCTTCTTGAATGGAAGTCAAAGAGTATTGTATGACGGATATGTGAAGGCGGTGGTTCTCCTGTGGTAAGAGTAAATGTCGTACCAAAAGATGAAGGGATTGGTTTTGAGAATTGAAATTAATAGCGGAGTGAGACAGGGTTGTGTAAGTATGTCTCCGGTAATTGGGTTATTCTCAATGTGATGTATGAATAGGTGGAGGATTATGAAAGTGAAGCAATTTCGACCGCCGCCCGCGGAAGCCGAGGTGGGGATGGACAGAAAATTGTGTAGAATCATTGAGAGAATTAAGGAAATGGAGTAGAGGGTGCCCTACCTAGAGGATGATATGGTTTTTCGCCAGTGCGATAGAATGAAAATAATCTATAAACACATAGTGCGATGCGAGAATTCTGTAAGAAGAGTTTGAGTAGAAGGATTGGCTTAGAGAGAACTTGCAGAAAGGCAACTGTGGTGTAAAATAGAAGGGGCTTGAAAGGGTAAACGTGAAAGATAAGAGTAAGGTGTAATGGTTGTGAGATTGCAAGGATATACTTCTACTCAGTTAATAAAAAATGTGAAAGTTATAGCTCATAGTAAATTAGTGATGGTTGGAGCAGCATATGGAAAAGTGTCTGTAGAAGCGTTAAAATATTTAAGTAAGGTATATGGTGCGATGAGAATGGGAACGGACGAATGCCAGAGATGTAAATAGGAAAGTTTGTGAATGTCAGGAAAGGTTGGCTGGTAAAGTGCAATTAAATCGGTTAGCTTAGAAACTCTAAGGGGACCTAAGTTCTTGAGAAGAACAAGGCTGTGCCTAGGTTACGCACTTGTACATTATGAAAGAAGTAGGTATGTTGTTACCGGGGTGTGTTAATTGTATAGTTAGTGAGGGACTTATAGGCTTCGTTGGAATAAGATATAGATAGATTATTAAAGTTTATTATTAAAGTACAATGTGTCAGGATGGACAATCTAAGGGGGTGTGCTAGGTGTGAGAAGAATTGAGATAATGATAAATAAAAAAAATATTAAGGTAAAATAAGGAAGATGAAACTTATTAGAGAGTGGGCGAAAGGTTGTGGATGATGAAAGAGAGAAAGGGGTTAAATTTGAGAGAATAAATGAAAGTATGTTTGAGATGGTTTTTGAAATCAATGGAAAGGATGAGAGATGAATGTAGCTCGGCTTGGTTCCTATTCTGAAGCGCAGGATTGTATAGTTGGCGCACTGTGTGTGGAAACCAAAGGCCGACGGCTGGGGACGACCGAAGAACAAGTGGATTTGTAGTCCAGTAAACGTTACTCTGTTTGAAGAGACGAAATCCTCGCATGCGTTTGGCGTCCGTAGAGGCCGCAGCGTAGCACGAAGGACGCCAAAATCGAAGGACTGGTATGAACAAGGAGTGATAATGGGGAAGGGGCGATTGTGACGAAAACAAAGGAGGGGTGAGTAAGGATTGTGGGCCACCTGCGCCAAGGGATGAAACCCTTACATTGAACGATCTACCATGAGTGAGGGTCCATCGGGACGTGTTCCACCCACTGGAGAAGCTTTCCCCTAGGTGGAGGGAGTTTTTGACTCGCGAAAATACTATGAGTGCAGTTCACGTTATCATCGGCGCTAGTCATTACATAATGGGAACAGGGGTACTGAGGAAGGCCCGAACCTGGTAGGCTGGGGCTTTTCCCCTTTTCAGAAACCTAGTATGGTCATTGCTCTGTTCTACTGCTTCATTTCTTTTTTCCGATGCCTCGTCACGCCACCTTACTCCCGATTCTTGGGAAAATAGAAGGATAATAAAGTGTGTTGTTTCACAAGAAAAGAACGAAGTGGAAGTATTAATAAAAAAAAAGGAAAATATAATATAATATATATATAAAATATATATATAAGTTAATATATATATTATATAATATATATAATATTATATATATATATATATATTATATAATATATATATATATAATATTATATATTATGATAAAATATATATATATATATATATATATATCAGGGGGCGATATACATAAGAAGATAGGTAGGCAGGGTAGGAATACTCGACTACCCCAATTATAATTTTTAGTTCTTTTTAATAAAATATTTAAAATAAAATTTTAATGGTAAAAAAGGTTAAAAAAATGAATAAAATATTAAGGAATTTATATGAAAAGTGTAAAATTTTAGCAAATATCTATTTAAAATAAATTTAAAGAAAAATCAACTACGTGAGATAATAACAGTAGTATAATAATTAATTCATTTGGAAATTTCCATTATAACCTTTAACTCTTGTTCCGTATAAGAGTAAATCTCAATAAGAGATGATGTATAGAAGAGAGAAGACTAACGAGATGAGTATAGATAAGTTAACGGGAGTATATAAGGTAATCTGTCATATTAATTTTTCCCAAACGACTAAAAAGAATATTAATAGGCAAAAAGGAGAGTCAATGAAGTATGACGTGAAGTCAGACCAGTATGCAGCTCAATAGTATGGCACGCATCGACGCGAACGTACAGACAAATAAACAACAACAAAAAAGAGGAGAACCGTCACGGCGCACAAGTTTAATAATCGCATGTGCCTAAAGGCTGCACGTGTGCGGAAGGCGGTGGTGGCGCACGGTCCCAAACAACACAAAAAAACTTAAACATACAAAAAAATATAACATCAAATTATCAAAATACGCCAGCAAACAAAGAAAAATTTGAGTTTAATGAAAACTAATACACTATAGAATGAAACAAAAATGAAGGATTCACCTACAATAGACGATGACGATCACGGTCCGCACGAAATAGGCAAAAGGTCCCTTGACCACTTGCTGAGACTCTAATACTCCATCTGATCCCTCTATGGATACTATAACTAGCTAGGAAACCGTATCAGCTCTGCTCTCTGATCTCTGTCCTATTACGATAACAGATGATGAACTAACATACTGATCATAGAACGTATCTTACTACTCTTCAACAATACGTATCTAACTATCATCTCCTCTGTATGACTCTGCATCGTATTCTCGTCGAGCAGTCAATAAATCATCTCTACATAACTGCTCTTACTCTACTCTCTCTCTTCTCTCTGGCTCTCTCTCGTTCATATCATCTCTTTACTCTCTTCTCTACTCTATGAATAGATGATAAGTATGAATTATATTATGTGGATAGTAAGAGACATTACTGCTACTTCTTACGATCTAGCTACTCGTACTCGGAGTACTCTCGGAAATCTATCTCTCTCGTCTACAAAGATACTTGAACCTCTCTTCTTAACTCGATCTGCGTACTCTCATCTCTACTTACGTGCTCTCTTTGCATCTCTACTCGTACTCTCTCTCTCTATCTCAGGTATCTCTACTACTCTCGTCTCTCGTCTCTCGTCTCGTATCTCGTATCTCGTATCTCTTTTGGTACCTTTTTCTCTGACTCGGTCTCTCTACTCTACTCTACTCGGAAACCTCACTCTCTCTCTTACTCTTCATCTCTCTCTCTCTTCTCTCTCTCTGCTTCTTGTTTACTCTCTCTTTCTCTCTTCTCTCTCTTCTCTCTCCTCTCTCTCTCATCTCTGCATCTCTCTCTCTCTCTTTCTGACTTATAGCAGATTTGGACAGGTCTCGTCGGGGCACATATACGATTCTGTTACCATCAGTAACAATAGAACATTAAATACATAAACATCATACGAATACCATCATCATGCATGCTACATCACTCCTTAACCCGTCGATACGTCGAAAATCTTGCTACTCATATACACATACTCTCATTACGTCTCTCAAACCTCTCTCAAGTACAACACACTACCTACACTTCACCCACCACACACACAACACCCACACACCACCCACACATCACCACACACTGTATCTGATCGTAGAACTCTCTAACTTCTACATACTCTAGCTAAACGTTATAACTCAAGATATATACAACGTCTAATCGTGATGAGCTATGTACTATCTCTGATGTCTATCTGAGCTACCTCATGATCTAATAATGAAACTATTACCCCATACATACTCTAATTGACTATCTATAGGATTAAGAATAAAAAATAAACATGAGATGACATCTAAATGAAAAGATATAGATAAATAGAATGCGTAGAGTAACTATAAAATATAAGACGATATAAAGAACTAGAGTTTGACGTATGATCGTCTGCGATAGTCAGAACATAAGCCTAGATGAACTCTACTTCGTTACTCATCAGTAGATACTATACGGTAATCTTACATAAACTCTCTCACTTTACTCTTGACGTATTCTTCTCATACTCTGATCATTGCGTCTCTCTCTCTCTCTTACTATGTACATCTCTAGTCTATCGATCTCTACTCTCTTCTACTCTTCTACTTCTCTCTCTCTTCTCTCTTTCTACTCATCTCTCTCGTGGATCTTCATCTCTCTCTGCTCGTTACTACTATAATATCTTATCATCTATCTAACTTATCATATCTATTACTATCGATATCATATCTTATACATGGTGGACGATAATTTCATTATAATTAGGTGCAGAAGATTGAAAAATAAAATGTATGTTAACCTTTAAAATGCCAAAATGAAAATGGTTATTAGCTGAAATAGAATGAGGACAGTGAAAGGATGTTCTTTATTTATGAAAATGTTATGATTAATTATATATGTTGAACATTTTTATTAAATATAAGTGTTGTATTACCTTGATTATATAATTATAAAATAATTTATTTAAAAAAATTCTGTGGATAGGCCAATGGATGATACAGGACTTTTGAGTCAATGTCTTATGCATATAATAACACATAAATAAATTAGTTATAGTCTGTATTACAGCGGAAAGAGGTGTGAAATTAATTAAAGATTTTTCCAGAGATTACATAATAAATAAGGACGGTATATGAAGTCACATAAGTGGAGTAACATATGATGATAATGATAACAATACTAGCAGGCTCATAAAAATCGATAAACACATATATACAGCACTGACAAGCTATACATAACATACACTGGGATCGACTCAGGTACTACATAGGGTAATTACCTAAGTAAACGGCCAAGCTCTATATGGTCAGTCATACTACTATAGATAAATACTAAGAAGGAAAAATCTCCATTAATAAATAAAAAGGAAGAGCGACTAACTAACTATATAAATATATTAATTATTATTATTATATATAAATAAATATATATAAGATATATTAGTTAATAAAAAAAGAATATAGATATATTAGTAAATAGAAATAAATATATTAATATGATAATATTATATATGTATATATAGATATATATATATAAATAGATAATTATATTATGTAGAAATAAAGATTTTGTGAACTGCGTGTTTACTTCATCATGGTGGATAAAAAATTCTTCAATATGAAGAGATACATGCAGAAGTCATGGTAATTGGTATGTTACTAGAGAATCAGAAGAACTGTTCATCTCTAGCCTCATAACAGGGAAGGTTTTAAGCATTGAATAAAAAGTTAAATAAATAAATAAAATAAAATATATACAGGTAAACTTATATATATGACATAAAAATTTATCTGTGTATATAAATTGTGTTGAAAAATAATATCCTTCCTTTTTATATACAATATGTAGTTTGATTGTGAGTGAAAGTTGTCGTATAATAAATAATAATAATAATAATAATAATAATAATAATAATAATAATAATAATAATAATAATAATAATAATAATAATAATAATAATAATAATAATAATAAAAGTAATAACAATATAAATGAGTATATCAAATGAAATGTGAAAAATAGGCGATGTTGCGTATTCCGAAGGAGGTTTAACAACGGCTTTCGGAAAATTAGCCACTGTAACTCACAAAAAAATTATATAAATTCTTAATTATGGGGTGCACTTTCAAAACGAAATATATATATATATATATATATATTTATATATATACATATATATTATATAGTATATATATATAACTATATATATATATATATATTATATATATACATAACATATATAGATATATATGCCTACATGTTATAAGATCATACACAGCTGTTTTTATTCTTTTTTATATTATTTTAAAATTAAGCTAACCAATAAGAATCGATCGTCTATTTCGACCGGCTGGCATCTTGCTGAAGTCGAGTGGAAGAATGAAGCGTTAGTTCAGCCAGCGAAGACGTGTTAAAGGGTTTCATTTTATATTAAAATAATTAAGGGTACGGTCTCGGTAGGGATGCCTATCTTTTGGGGGTAGTAATCATCAATTCCATGATTTTTAGGTTTTAACACTCTCTAGGGCAGAATTTACTGCTATTTCGAATGGTTTGGGTATTTTTAAATAATAAAAAATATTTTTTTCATTATACACAGGGGTACACGGGGGAGGGTCAATTTTTGGGAAGTCATAAATGAAAAATCGCGATAGCCTTTTTATTATTCATCCGATCAGCACGGAACTTTCGGAACATGTACGGTCGAAGAAGATTTACATTTTTTTGTTTAGATAATTTTTTTTTTGTATACAGAGTAGATTTGCTGTTGTGCATGGGAAAAATTTCAAATTTTCCAAATTTTCCCAATAAGCAGTGGCAAACCCCTTATGTTTACGAAAACATTTTCTAAACAAAAAAATGTTGATCTTGCCCATTTATATATGATCTGAAAATTTCGTATTGATCGGATGAATAATAAACAAATTATCATGATCTTTTTATTTTTGAGTTGCCAAAAAAAAAAATATATAATTGTTGGCTTGTAACTTTTTTAATATTTATCCGATTGCAATGAAACTTTCACAGCTTATGTAACTCTACAAGCACAAAAAGCATTTTTACTTTATATTAATATTTCGTATTCCCAACGGTTTCGTTGCTACTACTCGCATGAAATCAGCTTAAAATTTCAAAAAGCGTATTTCCAAACAGTGGCAAATCTGTTTATGATACAAAATCTTTATCAAAACAAAAAATTTGTATCTTCCTTAATTAAATAGGCTCTGAAAATTTTGATATGATAGTTTGAATAATAAAAAATTAATTTTATTTTTATTTTTGAGTAGCCCAACAAAAAAATATGCAGGACGTGGCGGAGGGGCATACAACGGACATCCACCAACAAAAAATTTTCATATTGGTGCCCTAGCAACGATTTTTATTACATTCTGATGAGAGTGAAATTTTTATAGCTTTGTATATTCTCAACAGCATACAAATTTTTTAGGTAGATAAATATTTTGTAGTCCAACGAGTTTTCCTGTTGGTGACGGGAAAACGTTTAAAAATTTTGAAATTTTCCCATGAGCAGCGGCAAAACCGTTGGACATACACAAAATTTATTTTAACAAAATATGTCTCTATCTTCCCAAATTCTACATGCTCTGAAAATTTTGTAATAATCGGACACATAATAAAAAGTTCTTGCGATTTTTTATTTTTGAGTTCCCAAAAATAATTAAAAAAGCAAGCCACAGGTGAGGTCTACAAAATAGTTAAAAAGAACTTCAATTTCCCTCCAGCGGTGATAAACTGAGAGGCCGATACGGTAAGAAAATCCTATCGATAAAAACTATTACAATAAACTTAGTTATTGTTACGTGCAGAATTTGTTGTATATAAAATCAAAACTTTAATCTAAAAACATACCATTATTCGGAGATGCAGGTGCAATACCTAAGCGATAGGAAAGTTGCAAAGTGCAAAGGAAAAGATGGTAGTGACGTATCTTGATTAAATAGCATAGTAGTAAATTTATAATATAATAATAATAATAATAATAATAATAATACAATAATAATCAATAATAATTAATAATAATAATAATAATAATAATAATAATAATAATAATAATAGATAATAATAATAATATAATAATAATAATAATTAATAAAAAATATAATTAATAATAATAATATAATAATAATAATAATAATAATTTAATAATAATAATAATAATTAATAATAATAATAAATAATAATAATAATAATAATAAGAATAATAATAATAATAAGTAATCAATAATAATGAATAATAATATAAGTAATAATAATAATATAAATAATAATAATAATGATAATAATAATAATTGATAATAATAATAATAATAGATAATAATAATAATAATAATTCATAATTAATAATAATATAATATTAATTAATAAATAATAATCAATATAATAATTAATAATAATCTAATAATAATAATAATCAATAAGCATAATAATATAATAATATAATAATATAATTAATAATAATTACATTAATAATAATAATATAATAATAATAATTAATAAATAATAATAACTTAATAATATAATAATAATTAATAATGAATAATATAATAATAATAATAATAATACATTAATAGATAATAATAAAATAAAATACATTAATAATAATAATAATAATAGTATTAGAATTATATTCAACATTTTGTTTTTAATAAAGTTTGAAGAATGAGCTTCCAAATCTCTAAATATTTTCTTCTCACTTTTAAAGGCATTTCTCCATACCGTCTAGAAAATATTGCAAAGAACAGTAAGAGCCATATTTATATTTAATTAGTTTCTTGAACCGGTTTCGTCCGTAAAACCTCGGACCATCTTCAGATTCGATTTAAGCATCATGAATTATGTAACAAATTAGATTTTTAATTTTAGAATTTTTAGATTTTAGCATATGCATATTATATTTAACTTAAGTGACAATACGTTGAACTTATGTTAATGTTTTGGTTTTAGATGTTTTATGTTTAATAAGCCTCAGCTATTTTCAGTTTTTCAACTTCCGATGAGGGGGTGTAAAAATTTTTGAATGACTATGCAGATATCAGGATATAGCTGTTTTGTTTATGCTTCAGCTGATATAACCATGGTTCGTTTGATATAGTTTACGAGGTTTATAAGCTGATGGGAATGGTTCTTCTGGTATGCCCTATCTGCTTTAATCTATTAGTCGTGTAACCAATATACGTCGATGTACAGTCAGACCTGGACATGCGAATTTGGTACACGACATGGTGATTAAATGAAAGGGTATCCTTAGTAGAGAAAGCAGGAAGAAAAGTTCTTGTTTTGTGGCTATAGTTTTTTAATGAAAATACAGCGTGTTTAATTGTGAGCGTTTCAATGTGAGTTGTTAATTAATGCCGCCGGTAAAGCCATTTTTCCTCTTTATCAAAGTCATTATGCATTTGAAGGTTTTTAAAATAAAATTTAATGCTTTCAGAGGATATTATTTGTATTGTCCTGTTTTTTTATAGTTTGTTGATGGTTTTGTTTATTTTTTCCGTTAAATTTAAAGGGAGGTAACAGTTGATCAGGTTCTGCTTAATTCTTTGAACTTCAACATCAAATGATTCCCAATCAGAGCACAACTTATAAGCACTATATATGAGTGTTTTTGAAATTGAATTCTTATATACTTCTGAGGAGTAGGAGGTGTAATTAAGGTAGCGACCATTATCAGTTGGCTTGACATGTATGCCTGTAGAAAAGGTTCCATCATCATTAGTTTTAATTAATATCCAAAAAGTTAATAATATTATTTAGAGATGTTTCAGATGTGAATTTGAGGCAAGAAAGTCATTGCAAGCGGTTGATAAACTGATGAATGTCCGTGTGGTTCCTAAATAATATTATTAACTTATTGGATATTAAAATCAAAATTAAAGATGATGGAACCTTTTCTCTAACAGGCTACAAATGTCAAGCCAACTGATACATGAAGTAGGAATTTTGCTGAACGTTATCAGATTATTTAATAACATGAGGTATGTAAGGTTTGTCGTTGTACATTATATTCTTAGTTCAGGTATGATGTGTTAGCCTTATTATGTGAAACCTTGTTACCTTCCTTAGGCCCGTATATTCGTTGTCTGTATGGATAATTAAGCTCAAATGTTATGAGAAATGTTGTTTAAAATGATTTACTATGTAAGGTAAAAAATAACAATGATATGGCCACAGAGAGATATGTTTGAAAAAAATGTGAACAGGTTACGTTCTGTATGCGATGTTCAGTTACTTTACTGTTGTTAAGTATGGAACTTGTTAAATGTTAGTGAGTTTATTCGAGCGTCAGGTGTGTTTAGGTTATGTCGACATGTACATTCTATTTCTCTAGTTCCAGTAATGCTATGTTAGCTTAATTTGATGGCCGAAACTTTGTTACAGTTTAGCATATACTCGATGCGTGTAGTATAAAAGGAACTTATTTTTGTGTTATGTTTATGCGAAAATGATCCTCGAAATGTGACGTGAATCCATTAGATCAATAGATCAACAGGTCATGGAGGGAGGGGTAGGGTAGGTTGGGTGGCTTTGATTTACTGATTTACGTTTTTACCTGCTTTAAAATCAGTATATTATTACACTTTACATGATATTTGATTCAAAGAACTTATTTTATGAAATGTTTATAAAAACACTTTGTTATTTTTATGCTTATGTTTGGTAAAACTTTGTTATGTTTGCAAATTATTCGTTGGCGGGATTATGATATTTCAGGTAAATCTTCTTATAATGAAATTTTGCCTAAACTATGACGATGTTAATGTAAAGGATTAGCATTGGATATGTTAGAGAATATGCTTGACAAAGTGTGAATAGGTTTTTGTGAGTCTTGTTAGTACTTTTACTGTTGTTAAAGTATGGAACTTTGTTAATGCTGACGGTTTATTCGTGCGTAAGGTATGTTAGGTTGTCGTTGTACATTACATTTCCTAGTTTCAGGTTATTGATATGTTAGCCTTTATTGATTCTAAAACTTTATTACGTTAGCTGATATATTCGTTCGCGTCAGTTATATAAAGAAACTATTTTTATGTTATGTTTATCGCAATCAATGATACTCGAAAATGACTCTGAATTCAATAGATTCAATAGATCATGGTAGGGTCGATGGTGGGAGGGATGGCAGGCGGGGGGTTGATCGGTCCTTGACTTACTGATCACTGATTACTGCCTTTAAAATCATTGGTAACTATTACACTTTACTATGCATTTTATTCAAAGAACTTAAAGAACTTATTTTCAATGTTTGGATAAAACTTTTTTACGGTTTTGCAAATTAGATACCTCAATCTGTATGGTAATTAGACAAGGTTATGATAAATTTTTGTTTAATATTACTGTTGCCAATGTTAAAATTCAACGTTAATATGTTAGAGATATGCTTGAACAAAAGTGTGAATAGGTTAGTTTTGTATGCAATGTTAGTTTCTTTACTGCTGTTAAGTGGTGGAACTTTGTTAATGTTACAGTTTATTCGTGAGTAGTTTGTGTTTAGGTTTGTGCTTGTACATTATATTCTTAGTTCAGGTGATGCTATGTTAGCCTTATAATGTTCGAAACTTTGTTCTCGGTTAGCATATCATTCACTTGATTCAGTGTATTAAGAAGCTTGTTTCTTATGTGATGTTTAGCCTAAATCGATACCAAAATGTGCAGTTGACATCAATAGCTCAACTAGCATCGATAGATAATGGCGAGAGAGGAAACGGGAGGAGAGAATACGGTGATGGTTTAACTTTACTGATTTACTGCTTTAGTGTATCTAAAAACGTAAATTTTTCAAGTTATAAATTTGAAAAACATACAAAAGTTTTGATGTTATTAGCTGGGAGTGGGATGAATGTGACTTGAATCAATAGGATCAATAGATCACATGTGCGTTTGCGGAGGATGGGAACAGTGGTTTGACTTTACTGATTTACTAGCGCTTAGGTAATGCTAAAACATAAACAATGTTCAGTAAAAAGATATGACTTGAATCAATAAATCAATACGGTCACGTGAGGGCTTGGGGCGGTAGGGGTGGATGTTCTGATTTTACTGACTTACTTGATTGACTGCTTCTAGCGGTATGCAAAAACCCAAATTTTTTTACGTTATATTAAACATGATATGATATTCTCGGTGAAGTCTATAAAAATTTGATATTAATGTAACTTTGAAATTTGGAAATTTAAACCTATGGTTGGCTTGTTCACAGATGGAATCTCGATTTAAGTTGTAAAACTGTGTGTTAATGACGCCTCTCCGAATCTTTATTTTCAGGCTCAACAAGAGGACTGCTCCGATACCATTGGTCTGGTTGGCGAGAGATTGGGATTCATTCTCTAATTCTACTAATGTTAAAATAATATAATTAGTAGTGACAAAACTAGGGTTAATGATAAAGTGAGTTAGTTAATAGATTTGTGTCAATAATAATAAATATCAATATAATAATAATATAATAATCAATAATTAATAAACAATAATAATAATAATATATAATAATAATAATAATAATAATAAACATAATAATAAAATAATAATTAATAATAATAATTAATAACTTAATAATAAAAATAATAGTAAAAAATAATTGATAATAATAATATAATAGTAATGATAGTATTAATAATAATATTAAAGTAATAAATAATATAAAATTATTAGTGATAAAACTAGTGTTATTGAAAATAGTGAGTGTTAATACATTCGGTGTCTAGTATTACATGTTATCAGTTAATAATGCTGTTAGTGATAGTTAGTGATAATGATAGTAATGATAGTTGATAGTATTATTAAAGATGTGATAATTTATATTTTGCATATATATGTTGTGTATGCTGTATATGTACTTCTTAGGTTATGTATAACTGTATTTTCACCTGTATGTTTATATTAGTAGTGCTACTATCAGTGAGTATATCCTTTTTTATAAGTATTCTGAGAAGGATTTTAGAATATACAAATCCTAATTTCCCCTCTTCGAAGTCAAAAGCTTTGTTAGAGCACGTCGCATCCAACAAACGAGGGTCCCAGGTTCGCAACTAGGACTTTGGGTGGGAGAATGTTGAGCTTATTTCTCTCCTCGGGCTGGGGCTGCGTCCTGCTCGGACGTATAAGTGCCAGTAACCTCCTCCGGCCGTTGGCGAAATTAGGGCTTTGCCCGTGGAGTCATTGGTGGTTTATCTCCTGCTAAAGATAATAAGAAAAAAAAAACAAAAAAAATTGAAACTGTTTAATAGGTGTTAGTTAGGTTAGGTTATGATTTTTTTTAAGACACCATAATAGAAGTGATGAACATATAAAGCAATCTAAAAGAGTTATGCCTATAGGGAACCAATTACAAAAGCTAACATTTAAAACAAAATTAAATGTAAATAAACCTTAATAACAAACTAGGCAAACGAAGATTTACAACCTCAAGCACCGCACCGGCTCGCGATCCACCGGTGGCTGGCTATGAACTCATTGTTCCAACACATGAGATTTCTTCTTTCCTCCATCCTTCCTCCCTTCCCCTTCCTCCTCCTCTCCCTTCCTCCTTCCTCCTTCCTGATTCCTTTCTTCTTCCATCTTCTTATGTTTTTCATTCAGTGCATTTCTTCCTGGACCGATACCCCCCCTCCGAAGGGGTCCCAAGACATCCTTTACGAACTATATAACTGCCTTGATGTCGCGGTGTCTACGACCTTATCAAACTACGTAATTATTTTGAAATCACAGGTGGATGGGACTAAACGAATGGGTTTATTAACTCGCCACAGCATCCGGCTCCCGCCACGCCAGCACCGGTGCCGCACTTGATTCCGACTCCTCTAGTACTCAAACTCTTTCTCCCGTACTCCTTCCTCTCTGACTTCCGCAATCCGCTCCTTTTCTCCCACTTTCTCTTGATCGCCATTCCGTTCATTTCTACGGTGGGACCCCCATTCCGGGGAGTCACCAGACACACCTCACGATCTTGAAACCATCATATTCGAGATTCTTATAGGTTCTATAATCATAATAAAGACTACCCAAATAATTGTATCATACACAAATATTTACCTAAACTCAGGCATCGCCACGAAGCCCAGCACCGACGTGTACTCCTCTCTCTGAGGCGT
>JABUQX010129035.1:0-18902 GCA_015478945.1 Trachelipus rathkii | reverse complement strand
CTACTAAGTACTTTCTTAACCTATTTCTTACTTTTCCAAGGATCTCTCTACCATATTAACGTTAATCTTAACTGACACAGATAACATTTAGCAAAAATTATATCACAACATTGGTAATATCATAACGATCAACGAATTTACTCTAACGTAACAAGGTTTCCACCTCAATAAAGCTAACATGATGTAACATGAACTAGAAAAATATCTGTAATATTTAACAAAAATTTTAACATAAACCGTACCTAACCATCATAATACCTAATGGGTAAGACAAACAACGTAAAGTTTTACCCTCTGTAAAGCTAAACTAGAAATATAACATATTTATCACAACAACCAGACAATAACAGCACATAACAACTTAGTCGTAATAAGCGAACTTACGAGGGAAGTAAAAAAGTTTTCGATTTTTTTAAAAACAATATTTTCATTGAAAACAGCGTTATATAAATACATAAAACATATAAATACTAAAAAACAGTATTTAAAATTAATTCATCTAATCAGAGAACATAGGATTCAAGTTGGTAAGTCTATATATCTCTCTAAAGAGCATGCAACACCCTTAGAAAGGATTTTACCTTCGTAGTGCAGCACCTAAACGCATGCTTACAGCATTTTGAGTCAAGCAGGCACTCATTCTCTCATACAAAAGAGAAGTAAATTCATCAAGCGCTTGCGATGATAGTTATATAAAGCATCCTGTAGCATTGGTTCCGTATGTTGATCCTAAGAATATTAGTAGCCAGCCACACCACGTGTCTGCGTACAAGGAAGTCTCGTTACAAGGTATTCAACTCGTAAGATGCGATGTTATAATTCGTTTTATTTTAAGCAATGCTGTAATATTTATCAGATGTCGAACTGGTGAAAACCTATACACGTTGTTCTGAAGGTGCACACAATCGAATGTTTCCAGGAGTGCGTACATAAAGGGTTTTAACATCGTCACACGACGGAACAACAAACGTCATTCTATTAAACCTCTCACGTATCTTCCAGTTAGATATGTTCACTGCTAGTCGATTACCCAGATGACAACATTTATCCTCTATCCATCCTGCTGCAATATTGATAATCTTATGAACTCTTCAACCGAAATGAATAAAGTCTATTATTGAACCTCTGGATGGAATACAAGCATGTATCGGTATCCATCCGGATTTGACATTAAATATAAATGACACAATCTTGGAATAACGAAGCTCTCGTGAAATATCAACGAACAGTTAGAGATGGCGAGGAGATGCCATCGATACCAACACAGCGAAAACATGTCCTACTGACGAAATCATATGCGTAAACAACCCTAAATTAATGAGATTCTTTCTTTCAACCAATACAGAAGAAAGTAACAAGAAACGACTTACGTAACAACCATATCAACTCAAAGGGTATTTATTCTCGTTAGACAACAACACAACAACAACAACAACAACAACAACACAACAAACAACAACACAACAACAACACCAACAACACAATAACATAGTACAAAAATAAGTTCTTTATAACTAATCAACAATATGTGCCTAACGTAACAGTCTTTCACATGAATAATGCCTAACATAGCATACCAGAACTAAGAATATATTGTACAATGGAAACCTGACACACCTTACGCACGAATAAAACATCCAACATTAACAAACTCCTCACTAACAACAGTAAACTACATAACACTGCATACAAAACGAACCTAGTCACACTTTTTCAAGCATATCCTAACATATCGATGGTAATTTTCATTAACATAGTAAAGTTTAACAAAAATTTAGCTAACCATTCTAAGCATCATTCTGACAACAAATATATTGCTAATGTAACAAAGTTCTTACATCAAATCGTAATATTTAACAAAATTCATCATAACCTCGTCTAAATATCTAAATATCATTCGAATAATTGCAAAACATAACAAAGTTTTACATACCAAACATAAACATAAAAAAAAAATTTTTATCCTGACATAACTAAAAAAAAAGTTCTTTGAATAAAATACACAGTAAAGCGTAATAGTTTACTGATTTTAAAGCAGTAACTCAGGTAATCAGTAAATCAACCAGCCCTCCTCACCCCTTCCATACCCGTCTATGATCTATCGACCTATTTGATTCAGGTCATATTTCGATATCATTTTGGATAAAAACAGATAAAACTATTATCTAACAAAATCCCTTAACAAGTGACCAATCTATCAAAGATACACGCATCTCGTAAACTATGAATGACACTATCTTCATCAAGTGTCTCACGTCTCGAGTATACATCATTGAACTATGAATAAACGGTAGACATTAAACAAAATTCTCGGGCAAACCTGACATTACTCAACAAAAACTTAACCTAGACTCACGTTTTCTAACAACATCATCGTCAGTTAACACAGCTCAATATCTTAAAAAACTCATCATTTCTCTACCACAATCAGTGTTAATTCACCCTGTCATAGTAATATTTACAAACGTACTAACTTACGAAATAAACAGTTTTTATACCAAGAGTATCTAAAGCAACACACACCACCCGAGAGATAAACCCAGGGGATGCCCCTTGAAAGGTTGAATCTTGAGAGGGGATCACCCCGAAGGGTGTAAGCGGGCATTACCCCTCCGAAGGAGGGGTAAGGCCTCAGCCCTTCGGGCTGAGGCCCAAAGCCCGCTTGTCGGTGTTGTGTGAGGATGAGTTTTGGTTATCTTGTAATGCATATTGGCGTTGGTATATGTCGTCTAGTAGTCTAAGTCTCTCCACGTAATTACGTTGCGTTTGTCACAGGATTTGAATGCATGGCAGGTTAGGTTTGGAGCTTTAGGGTTTTCAGAACTTTTTTAATATTAGATTATTGGAATGAATTACTGTTATATTATAAATTTATATATATTTTTTGATGTGATTTATGTTTATTTATGAAGTAGATAGTTCCAATGTTCTGGGAATTCCCAGAACATTGGAACTATCTACTTCACGAAAAAATTAAACACGTGACATGGTAAAAAAAAAAGATAGCATTTAAAAAATGTCACCTTTTTTGAAAAAACTTCAAACAGAATAGCTACAACAATCACCCGATCAAATAGCACAATAAGTAAATAAGAGACGAGGCATACCAATATAAGGAAAGGAAAATTTACGAAAAGGCGATAAACCTAAAGTACCAATTCAACTTAATTTATAACAATAATCCATTGGTCAAAAATACAAACAAATCAGGAATAATTAACATTTCATAATATATCTTGAATAAAGGTTAAGAAATGCTCCTAGGATATAGCCTATCACTCCCAATAGACAATAAGGACCCTTGGACAAACGTATTACAAAATTTTAAAAACTGTAAAAATATAGATAAAAACAACAAGTCTTGCAATAATGATATATTAAAAGGGATGATTTTTTCATCAATTCTACAAAACAACAATAGGACCACAAGATTCCCGGAAAAATTTCATCAAGCATTAAGAAATCTCAAAAACAACCGCAACATCGTAGTCTCCAGGGCCGACAAAGGTAGCAATATAGTAATTATGGACAAAAACATAATACAACACAAAATATAATAACCTACTTAACGACATAAACACATATGAAACATTAACAAATAAACCACACAAATAATCACAACAAACCTTTAATAATGAACAAAACTATTCTGAAAACCCATCCAAATTTATACAAAAACCTCCAAGCATACATGACACAAATACCTCAATTCTACGGAGTACCTAAGATACACAAACTCAACACACCTCTACGGCCAATCAATGCAAACCTAATCTCCCACACTTACAAACTAGCACAGTGGTTAAGACTCTCAATTAAAACCATTTACTAGAGAACATATCTAAATCACTTTTGAAAAGATATCAAGATTACGTTAATAATTACATGAAATTACATCATTCTCTAACACAACAAGATTAAACATAAATGTTATAATTGTACACTTCCCTCATTGACATGATGCCCCTGTCACACAAGCTATATGAATTGCTATATGTCGATTGTCACACTATATAAGACAACAAAAAACATTAATTACAATATCATTTTTTCCTACAATAAAATACAAACTCCAATCTTTCTTATCATTATGAACAGCATTTCTTTCAATAAAAATTTAATACAATCTTACTATCAAATCACACTGTTCAAATGTCAAACAAAGCGTTGCTCCCCCATGCTCGAAGCCAGGACAGTATACATGGTAACTCCATAGTAACTTTATTTTATCTAATATAATCACCATCACCTCCGCTCAAAGATCGTGCAACAAATGTGCCCTCATTAACATAGTTCGTGACGTGCGTAGAGAGCCCATCCCAAGTCACAACCTGTACGCGAACAGCCATTTACACACATGTAAACAAGCATCATCACATTAAAACATTACAACCTAGACACACAGCGCACCACCACCACACACACACTAACAACACTTCTTTACCCTTTTAGATACACGTTTATTCTGGTGGTGTAACATGTGAACCCATAACCCCCACTGCTCATACGCACGGAAGTATTACAGAGAGACCTCTCTCCATGCCAGGCACACCGCGAGAGCGTAATGACTATATTGGTACTCCGCACACACCAACAAAATAACTAAATGCGTTCATCGAACATATATTGCTCCTTCACATGACCTCCGCTAGTCTGTATTACACTTATCTCTCCCGTCCACTTTAAATAGCGAGAGAGAAGAGATTGTCTAGTCGCCAAGATACTGTCCAAAAAACCTTTCAAAAGTTTCAATTATACAAAAAAATCGACCAAACTCAACAAAATCTTGAAAGCCAAGAGAAAGTTCTACGACACAACACAAAGAGGAAAATATAGTGAAAAATTGAAAACATCCAAACCTATAACCCACATTTAATCAATAAATCATAATTAGATAGAAGTAAATTAGGTTTTTTTATATTAGACTTCTAGTGGACTCAAGAGAGAATATGTCGGTATAAGTTCAGTGGATGTATCGATTTATTTTTTTTCGATATATAAACTAGAATCCTCTTCCCAACCATACCTCTTAAGGGATAAATATAAAATCAGTTATGATAACGTCCCGGAAAGCTATCCATACAAAATTAAATAACCTCAACCATGACTATCTTACTAATATAAATTTCACTTTAACAATAACAACCAACGTTACCCATACTAATAGTAAGAAAGATCTAATTAAGAACTACATAAAGATAAGATATATATAATATATATATTAAATACCTAACACAAATATATATAAAGACATTTAACAATATACAGTATAATCCAAAACTCATTTATCCTATACTCTACATCAACACCTAGGCATAGCATAGTATATTGAAACATCCACATACAACGACTGAGGATACAGACAAGGAAATCTCATGAAAGCATGAGATTCTACTAGACATAACAATAGAATTAACTATGTCTAGCTAATGTAACCTTCGAAATTAATTATTGAAATATTAACCTATATCTCTACCCAAAACAGATCGATAATCATAGGTCTCCTATGGACACTGAATAAAGAATTACTATAATGATATACATTATATGTCTGTAACACCCCCTCTCCTATTTGATAGAAAAAGTCCTTACCTAGTAATATTAACCTAAAGTGCAGCTTGATACCCGTTAGTATTAGTAGTAGAAAAAATCAGGCATACGGTTATTGAACAGCACGCATGAGGCTTTCTAAGCAAATCGAAGAAACGAAATGCCTGTGTGGTTGAAGTCCACTCAAGAGAACTTTCTCTTTGGAGTGTGTCAAATACAAAGAAACATCAGAAACTCTGTAAATATGCATTCTACTTGTGTTGTAAATTATTCTCTAACGATCATTGCTTAAACTACATATATATATGTACCGAATTCGTTGCATAGTATTACTGTTTCATCTCGTTGATATATTATTTATTAATAATTTACTAATATATTTACTTCAAAAATCATAAATGAATTTTATTAATTAAGTGAGATATTCAATTCTGATATTATGATTCTCTTCTGTACTTCATTAGCTTAGTATATTATGGGTAGAGGGATGAGTATAGAATAGTTTAATGATAAATGATAAATTTTAGATAGAAAAAGATCATAATCCTTTAAAGAAGGCAGTTTAGATTTCTACAGATTTCCTCTGACAAGTAGTAGAGAGTTTTATCTATTATGATAACTATCCCGAATTATAACATACAAATTGATTGACAGTTCAAAGCTGATAATAGGATTATAAATATTAGTAGGGGTAATGTGATGTAAAGTATGGATATGTTAAGTTTTGAACTGGATGAGAACTTAAAAATAAATGATGATGAAGTTTATTTAATTGAATATTATTTATAATGTCTAAGCATTCCTCTATTTATTTTAGTCTAGTGTTCAATAGACGAAATTCTAACTCAGTAATATATCTAGTAGAAGGTATTTCACTTTATTTCTTATAATGTATTTCAAGTTCATATATTTAACAATAAAACAATAAGATAATTTATACTAACACAAATATATATAACATCATCTCATAACTATATATCAACCCCATACACTATAACATCCTTATTACTAATATACATCATCACTACTCACACATCAAACACAACATAATATATTTATATTATATATATAATATATATATATATTTTAATATATATATATAATATATAATATGTAATTTAATATACTAACAATTTTGTTTCTTATCAGTTTTTCTTTTCATTATAAAGCGATGATGAGCTCACGTGTAAACATATGCTTAGCGTATTATAAATAATTTAATTGCTTATAAGATAAGCAAAAAATTTTGTAATAAGGAAAGAAAAAAGTAGTAATGGAGAGGCATGAGTTGAATTAAAAATAGATAATGCCTGATGGTTATGTGTACATTCTTAGCAGAATCGTGTTAATGTGTAGTTAGTAAGGTTCTAGGTGATTATTTTATAGAGTAAGATAAGATAGACATATCATAGGGGTAGCAATTCTTGGAGAAAAAATCCACGCATCTTATTATAAGCAGTCTATAAAACAGTAGGTACACGGGGGAAAACTGCAAGAAAACCTTAAAAATTCTACCAGACCACTTGAAATTTGTCTATACAAAAACATAACCTGCGAAGCGTGCCAGTCCATTTAAAGGTTACGATGCGTCTATATTAACCACTCGTGCCAAATTTGTTGAGGTTTTTTCGAGAGATTTCAGGGGGATGTAAGTGAGACCCATTGGGTGACAAGATTTTAACCAGGATATTATTATCAGTAACAATAATTTATAAGAGGTACTATATATATTTGATATATATAGGATACCAGGACGTTATGGCTTTAAGTATATATATTATAGGCTCTTACTGTGCTCCAATGATGGTGATGCGGTAGTGGATTTGTAGGTAGGTTTTGATAGAAGAATGATCTCCAATATACGTAATATTTGCTACAAGAGCAAAATAACACGTATATATATATAATATATATATGTGTGTTGTGTGATGACAAGCATTTTAAATGCAAAGTGCAGGCGTTTTTGCCATATTTTAAGCATTGAACATTTTGGTGTGGTGTGTGAAAGTGTTTGTAGTAGGTGTGTGTGAGAGTGTGTTGTGTAGTGTTGTTTCTAATGGAGCTGTTATATATTTGTATTAATAAGTCATTTTAAGTGGTATCTTTGTATACCGTTTAGTATAAAGAGGAAAATACCTCTGCTAAGATTAAATTATCTCTTGACTACACATTGATTTATTTTACTTGATCAATAAAAAGAATTTTGATGTAGATTACAATTTCCAATACTCTCCAATAGTACAAGGCACCTCAATAACAATTCATATACTAACTCCTTTAAACTTATATCCCAATTCATCACTCCTATACTTCATTCATAGGCATTGCTACCTATCACATACCCCTCACCTCACTAATTTTGTTACATTCTTGAAGTAGATACCTAAAGTGTCAAAAAAGCTGCATTTTCCATTTCTTCGAGTGGTATTTATTCCAAGAACTCGTCGCTCCTCTCATAACGAAAGGAAAATCTAGCTACTGTATTTTCTTGATTAGAAGGTACAATTTATCAATATTACATAAAAACACATATGTTTTTTTCGTCTCATGAACCTCAATGTGTGACGAATCGACTAATGCTCGTTTTCTGAGAATCTGCCTTGTCTCCTCACAGTACCAAGCGAGTACTGGAATAACTCAGCCAGCCCAGAATGTAAATATGAAGAGTATCTAGGCGATAAGAATTACAGGTGCCATTATTTATTATACCAGGATGCCTCGCATATTGTGACCGATACCGGGCAACAAAGCGCTCCAAAGTATACCCGCGTTCAAAAAGGTGCAACAACGATAACGCGTACCAAAAATAGCGCTGTGACCAGCTATCCAAAACTTTTGGATGAAGAGCTTACGATTTATCCCCTATAATATCATATTTAAAGGCTAATAGGATATGCTGCTAAAGATCACATATTCTATATCTCAATCTAGTGATACATATATATTATATGATAATTTATTAATAATAATATATATATTATTATATATATAATATTATATATATATATATTAATAATATATATTATATATTAAATATTTATATTTATATATATTTATAATATTAATTATATATATATTTAAGATTAGATATTATAATATATTAATAATAATTATATATTAATATATATATAATATAATTAATATATAATATATATATTAATATATATATATAATAATTATATATATATTCAAGAGTGTAGCATCATTTAGTTACGACTCTGTAGTCCGCTAGCCGCTATAGTCCGCTAGTTCCGCTCCGAGCGTATGAACTACCCAGAATAGGTACGGACTAGCGGTAGGTGCGGGAGATCGTCAGGAAATTAGCGGACTTGCACGTGCGAATCAAAAAAAAAGTTTCCGTCTTTTTGTTCGCACCTTTTTAAAAAATAAAAAAATATTGTTATACTTATTAAGTATAAATTCTAAATTGTATATAAATATAAATGAAAATTAATAATTTTTATGAATTGAATTATTATAACTATCATAATTATAACTAATTTTTATTTTAAAATATCAGTTTTTATATTAAATTAAACTTCCATAAAAATAATATATAACCTCCTTAAAACATACTCTACATAATATAATTGAAAAATATAACATATTAAACTTTCTATAGACTGAATGGCATTACCCTCATCTATAACTTTAATTAATTAATTAATTATATTTAATTACTAATATTTTAATATTTCGCAAAAGTAAATATAAATTCTGTGTAATAATATTAATATGATATTAATAGCTAAGAAATATAAAATATTAAAAAAGGTAAAAAACTAAACAATTCGACAATTAAGGTAAATAATAAGGTGAATTCCTTGTCAGAATTACTGCTGTACAGAGCTCTGTGGAATAAGTTATATATTATATAAACATATATTAGTATATATATTATATATTAGTTACATATACATGATATATATTCATTAAGTTCTAGCATCCTTATCATCATTTACAGAGTGCTGCTCCAGAGCGACGTAACTTCATGTATTACTAAAAGTTGTGGATAATGATTAAAATGTTCGGCAACTGATCACATTTCGAAAGAACTTCACTGACTGAGATTTATAATGTCAAGTAAATTTTAATGCTGGGGTGTAGTTGATGATTGACACAATTTGTGTCATTCACTACAGAAAGAAACTGATTTTTCTTTAGCTCATGACACAGCGAACATCATCTAGTAATAGGTAACATTTCGCCAACATTCCATATATATATATAATATATATATATATATATATATATATATAATATATAATACATATATAAATATATATATAAGTATAGATAATATTTTATATATATATATATAATATATATATATATTATATAATAAATATCTATATATATATATTACTATATAATACTATAATCAACTATATATATATATATGAGTTATATATATATATATATATGTATTATATATAAATACTATGGAGTATTATTAATTATATATATTATATAATTAATATAATATATATATATATATACTATAATACTATTATATATATATATATATTACTGATTATACTGGTGTGCATTTACTATATATTAATCTTATTGATTTATAGTTTATTTATGTCCCCTTAGACATTCCCTTACTTTTATTATTCATTTTTAAATGTATTATAGATTTCATTCAATTTATATTAGTTTTACAATTATCATTTAAATTTATTAGTAACGTCACTTAAATTAATTGACGTTAAATATTTGTCTGAGTATTGTTGCTAGATTTCCCTCCCTCGCTTGAATTACACAACCAAGTCAATGTTCCCTTAAATTAACTTGCCCTATTATAATATTTTTCTTTAAAGTGATATTCATACTTAAAGCTTGAATCGTCATAATATATATAATATAATATATAATATATATATACCATTATATATATATATATATATATATATATATATATAGTATATAAAATTTAAATATAATATATATGTATATAGTATATATACATATATATATATAATTATAAATATAGTTATCAAAACTATACAATATATATATATATATATATATAAAATACCTATATATATATTATATATATATATATATTATATATATATATATATATAATTATATATTATATATATATATATATATATATATGTTATATTTTGCATAAAATATTAAAAAAAAAATTGAAAATTAAAAAAAATAAGGATTATAGAAAATTCATTACTATGTGTACTATGTGAGCATCAACTATGTTTACAGTTCTTTTGCTATTGCATGTGCAAAATAGAAAAGCAAAAATTGAAAAATTAAATGATAAGAAAAGTTAAATTACATACACATAACACAGGGTGTTGACACATTTAAGGGCTTGAAAAAGAGAAAAAAGGCATAGCTAAATTATTAATTAAGAGACTGCAAGCAATAAAGCTATTGAGAATACTCAAACAGGCTATTTGAAAGCAACAAAGTTGCCAACTTTGCAAAGCAAATTTGAAAATCCACACCCACGCAAAGTTACAGAACCTTTGAACTTCAATCAACATTAGGAAGATATTGAAGAGTACTTAGTACCATCTATTTAATGCAAGAGACTTATGTAATTCACAAAGTGAAGAAACTAATTGAGGTGAAAATTATTAGCAATGACTAATACTTCAAGCTGGAATCTAAAAAGCCAAAAAATCACATTAGTAATAATAAAAGAAGCTATAGAAGAAACTTGAGAACATCAAAGAAAAACTCTACAAAAAAGCTAAAAACACAAATCATCCAGGAAGACAATCCAACCAAACGATTTCACTACTTAGGCCATCTGTCAAGCAACCTTTATTATAATAGCAGCATCCCTTACGAATTTGAGTAATATCTTAAGGCCATCCACCCCTAAGCCTCAGCTATTTTCGAATCCATACATCAAGTAATTAGAAGGAATAGTTGTCCTTTTTATAGGTATTTTAAATAGTTGGCTGGAATGGTATTATCATTAAAAAAGAACATCTAGAGTTTTTCAAAAACAAAGCTATAAAGGACAAAAAATTAAATAAAAATTTCCAAAAATAATAATAATTTATTGAAATTTTTTCGTATTAACTATTTTTCAATGTATAAATATTGTTTATTTTTAGCATTTAGTATTTGTTACTTTTATATATTTATAGTTTTGTGATATTTTTATATTTTTAGAACCAGTTTAGTTCATACTAAGCAAGAAATAAAACATGTGTTCTGAGCTGCGTATTACAACCCTAGTGTATGACAATTCAACATAGTTCTTCTAATTAGATGAAGAAGACAGAAGCTGTCGCGCAGATGTGAGGAATGATCGTCTGATCGACAAAAAAAATAAGTAACTATTTAAAAATAGAATAAAAATAATAAAATAAATAAAAAATATATACAGGTAAACTTATATATATGAAATATAAAAATTATCTGATATATTAAATTGTGTTAAAAGTGAACATCCTTCCTTTATTTTTTTTTATATTCTATAAAATAAAATGAGTGAATGAGTTCGATAAATATTTAGTTTTAATACTTTTTTTTTAATAATAAAAAAAATGAGCAATATCGAAAATGTAGATGAAACTGAAATAACTGAAGGAGGTTTTAAAGTACCTTCAGGAAAACTAGCGTCTGTTACTATTAAAATTAACATTATTAAAGGAAAATTATGGCACGCTTTCTTAAATAATTTACTCTTAAGTTTCGAAATAAAATCTGATGAATTACAATTAGATGCAAAAGTAGAATCTCTAAAAAATACTGTAGTGAATTAATAAGCAGAATCTGTAGAGGTCAGAAAAATACAGAGTGGTTCTTACATATAAATTAAAGCCATATTATGATTTTAAAAAGTGACATTTCAAAATAATACATGAATAATATGACCAATGGATATAGACCACAATAAGTGCTAGAATTATATTGAGTAAAAGAAGTATAGCCAGTGCAAAGCAAAATAAAGCGCAACTTTGTTGCTTCGGAAATTGAAACAAAGATAAAATAAAATATGCTTAGCAAAAACAAGAGCACGAACAAAAAAGGGAACTAGAAATTTAGCAAGATTGTAGACCAACATAGTAGTCATATAAAAAATTTTGAACAAAGTTTAATTAAAATTGAACAAAAATTAGAAAGTCCAATTTTCAGTAAAGAAGGAGAATAAAAATGTAAATTTTTTCAGAAACTAAAATAAATAGTAAAGGTGAAAATAATAATCAGGAGTCTATAACTAGTAGAATTTTAAAACAAAGTTAGAAGTGAATTATTAAGAATCCTCTTCCAATATGTGAGCTTGAAGTATTTTCTGGAAAGGATCCGACTAAATTTAAAGTTTTTATGCTAGTTTTTAAAACCAATATAGAAGGGTGAAAATGAAAAGAACAAGCTTTCCTATTTTAATCAAGTATACATTAATAAAAAGCAGAAAAATAGTGAGGGACAGATAAATAAATGTAAATATAAGTTAAATAAAAAGGCAAGTAGAGAAAACTTCGAGAAATAAAAATGAACAAATTATTGCTAATACATACCTAAAAAAGTTAGAAAATTGGAATGAAATTAATGAGGATGGTGAAGCCATGGCAGAATTTTCTTTAATTTTTTAGACCGTTATTAATAAAAAGAATAATTGCCACATTTGAATGAATTGAATTCTACTGGTGCTATTTATAAATAGTTAAAAAACTCGTTTTTCAAAAGTTAATAAGTGGAGAAATAATGTTGATAGTATGTATAGAAGAAAAAAAAAAATGGTAAATTTTAGTACATTCACAAAGTTTGCTGAAAAAGAAGCAAGGATAATGAACACACCATTATTTGGAGAACTGGGCAAATACCAAAACAAAAACACAATTAAGATTACAAGGTGAAAAGGTAAGTCACTTTATAAAAAAGAAAAATCTTGATCCATGAATATAACAATAAAAAATTTAATAATTAATAATAATAATAATAATAATAATAAATGGAATAATAATAATGACATATAATACAACCAAAATAATCGCGTAATAATAATAGTTATTATAGTAGTAGTAATATCATATATAATAATAATAATAATAAAATAATAATATATTAATAATATATAATAAATAATAAAATAATAATAAAAATATATATAATAATAATAATAATAATAATAAATAATTAATAATAATAAGCGCAGTTTTGCAAATTTTGTAAAAAGGACAATCATAGTATAAATAAATGCAAATTCTAGAAAAAACAAAGCCAAGATAAAATAACAAAGTTTCATTAAAGACAACAATAGCTTTAAGTGTCTCAGATCCAAATCACTTCTAGTAATAGACCAGGAAAAATGTTAAAGATGTAAATAAGCAACATCTAACATTTCGCATAGAGAAAAATCGTTACCCCAATTCAACAAGAAAGTGCAAGATTAGCTCAAACCCCGATCACCAACAGCACTCTACGGACAACTATACAAAATAAACTAAGAAGCAGTGCGAAATCAACGGAACAGTCACGCAAAAAAACTTTCAAACAAAGGTAAGCAATAGAAAGCTCTTTTATCCTGCGGTGCCAGTTAAAATCAAGCTTAAAGGTAAAGATAAAGTGATTAAAACATACATGGGTTTAGATACATATTCTTCAGCATGCTTTATGGATTTAAATTTAGCTGCAGAATTAGCTATGTCATATATGAAACCTCATAAAGCTATAGATATAACTACCATGTATGGGCAGCATAAAATAAAAACATACATTTTAAACAATTTAGAAATTTATGATATTGAGAGAGGAAATCTCAAACCTTATATCCAATATATACTGCAAAAGAAAATGGCTGGTTATCCCACAGATATTTAATATAAATTGTTGAATTGCATCAAATTCTTGTATAATGTGCCATTTGACATAAAAAGATCAAAAATTGGATTATTAATAGGAGTGAATCAAAGTAAATTGTTAAAACCCATAGAAGTAGTAGAAGGTCATTATAACTATCCTTTTGCAGTTAAGTATTTATTTGGATGGGCTTTACAAGGTTCGACACCAGATGGTATTCCAGCATTCAATGAGTTTAAGATGTCATAAAACCCAAATACAACAAGAAGATGATAATTGGCTTGAAAAATATTGCTTAAGAGAGTTTTCTGAAAAGAATCCTGAACAGGTCTGTGACAGTGTAGAAGATATAAAGTGGAAAAATAAGGCTGAAAATACATTACAAAGAACAATAACAGGTAAATTTCAAGTTGGTTTACCATTTAAAAAAGAAAATCAGCATTTTCCTAATAACAAAAATCAAGCATTAGCAAGATTGTATTCATTAAAAAGTAAATTTTTGAAAGATAAAGAATATTTTGTACAATATAGTGATAACATAGATGAAATGTTAAAACTAAATTTTGCAGAAAAGATTGAGAAACATGAACTATTAACCAATGACAGATTCTATTTGACACATCATAGCGTAAATCATCCACAAAGAAAAAAATTGGAGAGTAGTTCAATGCAGCCTTACAAACAATGGTTATTTCTTAAATAATAGTTACTTACAGGTCCAGACTATATTTCCAATCTAAAAGGCATCCTTTTAAGGTTCAGAAAAGAGAAATATGCTTTCATAGCAGATATAGAGAAGATGTTTTATCAAATACAGGTACTTGATAAAGATAAAGATTATCAGCGCTTCTTATGGTTCCCAGATGGTAATTAGATAAAACTCCAGAAGAATATAGAGTTAAAGTCCACATATTTGAAAGTGTGAGCTCTCAGATATTAATGAAATAGGTCTGAATGGTTTGTTTAAATGTAATTGAAGCAGGAAAATTCAGTAACCTGTCAAAACCAACTAGTCCAAAAGTTCTGTTCATGGCTTTTGAACACTGTGAAATCAGAAAATGAGGTGTAGCAGCTTACCCCTAAAGAAGTTAAAGAAATTTTGAAAAATTGTTCTTATTTGCAACAAGTAGCTAGTAATTCAAAGAATTTTTAGAAAATATTGATAAACAAGATTAAGTAAAGATTTTTTAAAAACATAAACTATAGTATAATTAAATTGCCTTCACAAAAAGTATTAAGCTTAAGTTTTGAAACCCAGAAATAGATTTAATGAAAGCTTGGGTTAAATATTCAAAAATAAAAAATTTGACAAAAAATAAAAAGCTTATTCTCAGTTGCATATTTTCCATATATGATCCACTTTGATTTATTAGCCCTGTACTAGAGTAGCTAAAAAGATATTTCAAAATTATGTGCATAAAAAACTAGATTTAAATGGTAACAAGTTATATAAAAAGAAAGTTACATAAGAAGGCTAAGTGATGTTAATAAGGTAAATGATTTTCAAGTATCTTGAGATAATTAACATAATTGTCTAAAGATATCTTGAGAAATATTCATTGTGCTACAGCTGGAAAACAAAATAAATATAATGATGATACGTAATAGTTTAATATTTGTTGATGAAATAATTGTTCATTTCAGATACTGAAGAATTATTGCATAATGATTGGGAAGATAGGCAGTTAGTAGAACGCATTAAATTGCTGAAACCAAATACAGATATTTTAATCTACTTATTCGATCAACATCCAAATTATCAGGCTTGTTAGTTTGGGCTAGATACACCTTTTACTAAGAAATTGTTTGTATACCCCAAAGAAAAATTTTAAAAAATGAACACCACAAAATTTTTTTTAAAATTTGTTCCAAATACAAATTCAAAACTAATAGCATAACAAGAAATATCTAAGTAAAAATATTGCGCCTCTCCTTCACTACATAAGTCCTCTAAACTCCTTCAACCACATTCGCTTAAACGAAAAAAACTTCGCAATTTTTCTCATTCAAAATTCAAAAAAATGGGTTGAAACTTGGACACGCCTTAGCACAAAATTTAAAAAATCGGAATCAAAGTACTTCCGTCTTCTTTTAGATTAATGGACCAACTATCTATGATATTTCAGTTTAAGTCAAATTATGTGAAAAATTCTGGAAAGTTGATTCGATTAATGTCAAAAGAACATGGTTTTGAAAATTGAAAAGTTCTGAAAGAATGACTACAGACACAGAAAAACACTTGGAAACAACGTTTTTTTAGAGGGCAAAAAAATGCTACATTTTGTTTAATAATCAATCGGCTGAAAATCCGAATATTTATGTTCCATTTTTTATGTGGGCTAAAAATGGGGATCGCACCAGCTCCAGAGAATAGACACTAGCCCTTAAAGGTTACAGATTAAAGTGACTGAAAGACAACATGTCTAGATACATTATTCTTCAGATGTTTGTATCGATTTATAATTAGCTGCAGAATTAGGGTATTCATGTATGAAACCTCATTAAAGATAAGATATAAACTACAATGGGATGGCAACATAAAATAAAAACATTGCATTCTCCTGGTTCTGTTGCATTGATATGAGAGAGGAAATCAGAAACCATAAATAATGTATACTGCAAAGAAAATTGGCCCTTTTAAATAGAAGAGTCTCCATCTATCAAAGGTAAATGGATTAGAATACTTGAATCATGTGCCCTTCAACTTCAAAGAATCAAAAATTGGATTATTAACAGGAATGAATCAAAGTAAATTGTTAAACCCATATGAAGAAAGTAGAAGGTCATATAACTATCCTTTCAAGTTATTAGTATTTCAATTTGGATGGGCTTTACAAAAGTTGCAACACCAGATTGGTTACCAAGATTTTATTAGCTTAAGATGTCATAAAACACAAATACAACAAGAAGATGAAATTTGCTTGGAAATATATTGCTTAAGAGAGTTTTCTAAAAAGAATCCTGAACTGTATGTAGCAAACAAATAGATATAAAAGTGGAAAAATATGGTGAAAATACATTACAAAGAACAATTACAGGTAAATTTCAAGTTTTACCATTTAAAAAAGAAAATCAACAATTTTCCTAATAACAAAAATCAAGCATTAGCAAGATTTTACTCATTAAAAAAGTAATATTTTTGAAAGAAAAGAATATTTTGTACAGTATGGTGATAACATAAATGAAATGTTAAAACTAAATTTGCAGAAAAGATTAAGAAACATGAATTATTAAACAATGACAGATTCTATTTTAACACATCATAGCGTAAATCATCCACAAAAGAAAATTGAGAGTGTATTCAATGCTAGCTTACAATACAATTGATTTCTTTAAATAATAGTTTTACCTTACAGGTCCAGGTCTTGCCTTCTTGCTACAACGGCTGTCTCTTCAACTTCCTAATACTGAATCTCCTTGCTTGGCAGATACCTACGAGAAGAATGTTTTATCAAATACAGTACTGATAAAGATAAAGATTATTAGCACTTCCTTATGGTTCCCAGATGGTAATTTAGATAAAACTCCAAGACAGAAAATAAGTATTTTAAAGTTCGCACATATAAAATTGGAATTTGAGTTTCACCTTTAATGCCAAATATGCTGAAGCAAACTACAATGATGAAGCAGGAAAATCATAATTTAGCAAAAACGATTACTCATACTTTAGAATTCTATGTTATGATTGTTAACAGTCTGCAAAATCAGATAAATGATGTCTGTAGGATCTATAAAGGAGCATGAAGAAATTTTTTAAAAGTTGGAAACTGACCATCAATCTGATTTAGTATTTCAAAGAAAATTTTAAGCAGAATGTTGATAAAAACAATTATTTAAGTAAAATATACAAATTACTATAACAATTTACTATTTGGATAGTTGCCTTCAACAAAAAAGTATTGCTACGTAATGGACCCAGAAATGACTTTAATGAAAAGCTAGGTTATATGACAAAATTAAAAAATTACAAAAAGAAGCATTCTCGATTGCATTTTTCATAGTTATGCTCTTGGAATGTTGGCTAAAGACCCCAGTAGTATGTTAAAAAAAGATATCAATATATGCTTAAAAAAAGTAATTGGATGATGACATTCCATCTGATATAAAAAAAGTTACATAAATGGCTAAGTGATTTAAAATAACTTAATTGTTTTTCAAGTCCCTAGGCATAACAATCCTAATTGTCTAGATAGTAATTAAAAAGTGTAGAACTACATTAATTTTCAGATGGACTTCACAAATTGGATATGGCAGCAGTGCATATATAAGATTATTGGAGTAGGAATGATGTAAATATTTGTTCATTGCTGTTATCTAAACAAACGACTACCATTAAATAAAAATTTGATGTTAACTTTACCAAGAATAGAATTGAGTGCCAGCAAAATTAGCAGTTAACATACCCCAAATTTTAAAAGATGAATTAGATATGAACATAAGACAAGAGTATTTTTGGATAGATAGTGAAATTGTATTACAATATATTAAAAATGAATCAAAAAGATTCAAAAGATTTGTACACAATAGAGTTAACTATATCAGATCACAAACAAATATAA
>JABUQX010129034.1:27500-30000 GCA_015478945.1 Trachelipus rathkii | reverse complement strand
GTTTCTGGAATTGTCTAGATACCTGATTAATTTTGGTATACAATTTGACCAATTATTATTGATTATTATTATTATTATTATTATTATTATTATTATTATTATTATTATTATTATTATTATTATTATTATTATTATTATTATTATTATTATTATTATTATTATTATTATTATTATTATTATTATTATTGTAATTCTTCTTCTTCTTCTTCTTCTTATTATTATTTATTATTATTCTTTCCATATATTATCTAGTATTTGTTTCATTCTTTAAAGATTATTCCTTGTTTTGCCTCTATTATTTTATATTATTATTATTATTATTATTATATTATTATTATGATATTATTATTATTATTTATGTGGTATGATTATTATTATATATTATTTTTATTATTATTAATTATTATTATTATTATTATTATTATTATTATTATTATTATTATATTATTATTATTATTATTATTATTATTATTATTATTATTATTATTATTATTATTATTATATTATTATTTTATATATTATTAGTATTATTATTATTATTATTATATTATTTGTAACTAGGCAATTATTGGATTTCACAAGAGCCCTTTAATAAGATTTATATAACAAGTAAAAAATCTTAAAGAAAGATTATTTTTTTTTTTGATCAACGCTATTAATACACTTTTTAAAACATTTTGAAACAATTGAAAAATTATTTTGAATTTTGGGGTAGGTAAATTATGGTTGTTGACTGTGCCTCAAAATCTCATTTTCTCTTTGAAATTTTCTATCCTTTTTGACTTTAAAGTTCTCATATAACATTGGCCATAAACCAGAAATAAAAACAAGAGAAGAGGTCATCCCATCCTAGGACGTTGAATCAGCTAAGATCAACATACAAAAGTATAAAATAAAATAAAATGGATATATTAATTCTCTCTCTCTCTCTCTCTCTCTCTCTCTCTCTCTCTCTCTCTCTCTCTCTCTCTCTCAAAAGAACCTTTTTAACATTACTCATTTACCTATAGAAACCATACTGATAGAGTAACTTAGAATTTGATGAAAAATTTGAAGGTTTTTAAACACGAAGATGTCTAAAAAATATTTAAGACATTTCTGTTGCTTCTTAAAAAGAATATCGTTGGGGAACAGGAGAGAGCACAGGAGTAAAGGAGAACAGAAGGAAAAATGAAAAAGAATTAAGTTTTTTTAAATCGAATTATTATTATTATTATTATTATTATTATTATTATTATTATTATTATTATTATTATTATTATTATTATTATTATTATTATTATTATTATTATTATTATTTTAATTTATTAATTATATTATTATTATTATTATTATATTTATGATTATTATTATTATCTTTATTTTATTTTAATTTAAAAATTATGAAAAACGAGCACTTTAAACATTGTAATATTTGCTTTTGGAAAGCTTGGATAAACATTATTTTTGGAAAAACAAAATTTTTATGCAATATGAGCAATATTCCTACGCAAATTTATTACGTAATAGGGAAATAAAGATTGAGATAGAGAGGAACGGGGAGAGTAATGAGAAAGCGGTAATAAAGAAGAAGAGATATGACAGGACAGACAGACAGACAGACAGACAGACAGACAGACAGACAGACAGACAGACAGACAGACAGACAGACAGACAGACAGACGGACGGACGGACGGACGGACGGACGGACGGACGGACGGACGGACGGACGGACGGACGGACGGACGGACAGACGGACAGACGGACAGACGGACAGACGGACAGACGGACAGACGGACAGACGGACAGACGGACAGACAGACAGACAGACAGACAGACAGACAGGGACAGACAGACAGAGAGGACAGACAGACAGACAGACAGACAGTACAGACAGACAGACAGACAGAGGGACAAAAAGACAGACAGGACAGACAGACGCGACGGAACGCACGGACGGATGGACGGACAGACAGACCATACAGAGAAAGATAGAGAAAGAGAAGAGTAGAGAGAAGAGAGAGGAAGAGAGAGAGAAGAGAGAGAGAGAGAGAGAGAGAGAGAGAGAGAGAGAGAGAGAGAGAAGAGAGACAGACAGACCAGACATTGAGAAAAAGAATAGAAAGGAGAGAAAACTAGGACTTGATGCAGCAAGAGATAGCAAGATAAAAATGAAGAGAAAACTTAAAATTAGAAGAAAATGAATAAAAACGTAAGGAAAAAAAAATATCCAATAATACCCCAGAGCGAACAGTGGCTTTTCTCCGCTTTTCGCTTCCAGATTAAAATTCAATACTAGTAAAAAAAACGGGGACGCGCTGTTAGAATAACTCGGAAAAAGTATTCGCATTTGGGAAATAATTGCTTCTCTTGCTGACAAAATTTTCTTCATTTATACAAGAAAAAAGACTTTTAAGACAAAGTTTTTTCGTGCGTAGCAAGAAATTTCATGTTAAGGGAAATTAATGGAGTAGGTCAAAGTGATAAAGTAATGAGTAAATAAAATAAAAGAAATTAATT
>JABUQX010129034.1:20000-25000 GCA_015478945.1 Trachelipus rathkii | reverse complement strand
AGAGAATGAAGGGACTTTGTAGATAGGAGTGTTCCACGAGCACTTCTCAATGGAGGAGGTATTGCAAGTGGAGGGTAGGGATCGTTGTACTATCGATAGTATAATATAAAGAAAGTGATGCAAGAACTCGACGGGCAGATGAATTGATAAGACGAATAACCCTAGACTCCACCTTTGCTAAGGAGAGTTGTCTGTGTGAGTGGAATCACCCTGGAAGTGTGGGACATACTCCAAACAGGGGGAGGGATGACACCTTTATAAAAAACAAGCATCTGGAGTGACGCAAAAGAAGTTTTGAAGGCGCTTCAGAACACCCAGCTTCTTAAAAGCTGTTTGGAAGAAGTATTGCGATCCTTCCAAGAAACACCAAGAATGTTTTATACAGACTAAGGTTTGAGTTGTTTTTTTTAACATGTTGTTATATTTGTGTGGAAGATTAATTATGTCGAGTAGTATGATGAAGATCTGAGTTTTTGAGGCAATGAAAACAAACATGTTCTCAAAACCCAGTTTGAAATTCAAGAAATGATGAGAGGTTAGTTGCTCCAAGGCAGTTCTTCTAGCGTGAGCTACTTGACTTGGACCTACTTGAAGTGAACCTTTTTTAAAATGAAAGCAGTATTAAAGGGTGAAGTCGTCGGCATAGAAGTGAATAAGTGATGAAGAAATAGAGAGGTCATTATTGAAAAGCAGAAAGAGAGAGTTGGAGATATCGCTGAACCCTGAGGAACACCACTCATTTGTAATTTAAAGGATGAGCGGTGCGTCTACAACTGCTGGCTATAGCACCGACCGTAGGGAATCAAAGAAGGTTACAGAGAAAAGGATAGATACCCAAGAAAGGAGGCTTAGAAATCAAATCTTTGTGCTTGACATCGAATATCGATATCGAAGGCTTTCGATATATCTATCGTCCCTTTCTTCTGTAATACCGAAGGGTAGAGGATCAAGAATAAGATAGAAGAGGAAAAAGATCACCAGTAGATATAATAAAAATAGATTTAATATTTAATATTAATATATTAAACTTTATTTAGTTTAGAAGATTATTTTTAAATATTAATATTTAATATTTAATATTTAATATTTAATATTTAATATTTAATATTTAATATTTAATATTTAATATTTAATATTTAATATTTAATATTTATTTTAAGATGAGAGCATAATATTTAATATTTAATATTAATATTTAATATAATATTTTAATATTTTAATATTAATTTATTTAATATTTAATATTTTAATATTTAATATTAATATTAATATTTAATATTTAATATTAATATTTAATTATTTAATATTTAATTTTTTTTTTTTTTTTTTTTTTTTTTTTTTTTACATGCATACCACCACTTCACGGGCAATGCCCTTTTCAAACGGAGGGGGCCTAATAAAAATTAAATAAATAAAAAAAAAAATAAAATAAAAAAAAAAAAAAAAAAAAAGAAAATTAAACCCCCCCGGTCCCTTGACTAAACCAAATTTTCCTCAGGTGGGCGCAGTACGCGGGACTTAAATAGAGGAAGATTGAATACTTCAGGGAAATAGAATAAGGCAAGGAATCTACAAAATAGATGTGGCTGGAAAAAAGGAAGCACCACAACGAGTGATCCTGGAGTCTCCAATATTCACATAATATTCATAAGAGAACAAGGCACCTCTTGTGTTACGAGGGCGACGCAGTGGTGGAGAAATGCGAGAGGTCAATTCCCTCGGAGCACCTGCCGTGTAATACTATAAGAGCGAGAGGTCAATTCACCGAGCCACCTTGCCGTTGTAATACCTATAGGAAAGAAAAGAGATAGGGCGCCGACGTCACGACGCAGAGAAAGAGGGTCAAGGGAGTCAGAAAGTAAGGGACAGTTTATAAGCCTCTTAGCCTTAGCTTCAACTCTATCCAAAAGGAGGGTGGAACCGGATCCACCCCAAATGTGAGAACAGTATTCCATACAGGGGCGAATAAGACTTTTATATAACTGGAGTATCTGAGCAGAAGAAAAAAATTCACGCAACATGAACAGAATTCCCAACTTTTATGAGGCCATTTTAGAAACCGATGTGATGTGAGGTCTCCAAGACAATTCACTGTTTATGTTTAGTCCAAGAATGTTTCTATTTTTTTACGGTAAGGACATTAGACCCGTCAAAGGGAATGAGGAAAGTTGGGAGATATTTTAGAGAGGGAGATATGAAGAAGTTGAGTTTTCAAAGAGTTGAATTTCACGATTACGGTGTACCCACTGAGAAATTCCGACCAAATCGGCAAGAAATTGAATCAGAAAGCTGGTAGACGAGAGGCAACTCTAGATATAAACGAGGGAGCACAATTTAAAATGAGTGAAGAATGGAGGGGGAAGTTTTATTGGAAGTTTCAAAATCCGGCATAAGAGTACAGAGTTTAGAAGTGCAGCTAAAGAAAGATCGTTTGATTGAAAAGTAGGAATAAAGTTGAGATAAAACAGAACCTTGAGGAACACAACAATAAACCCGGGATGAAAATGTCTCTCACTATGTACAATTAAAGATATGGAAGGATTTGAGAGTAAACTAAATATACAAGAGTAAGCAAAAGCGAAGGAGGAAATCCAAAGGAGGTGAGCTAAGAGAGTAGTGACCTGTGCCATACCCTGTCAAAAGCTTTAGATATGTCAAGCGCCACCACACAAGACCCCTCATGGTCCCTAAGGGCATAAGACCATAGATCAGTGAGATAGGAAAGGGATATCACCAGTTGATCCTCGATTCGTTCAAAGCCAACTGACCGATCTGAAAGAAGGGAATGAGATTCTATATGATCGAGGAAATGAGAGGTAAGGAGAGTTTCGAAGATTTCAAAGAGAATACAAGTGAGAGCTTTAGGACGATAGTTAGAAGGATCAGAGCGGCTACCTGAACGTAGAGTCGGTTGCTGAATCAAAGCGCGCATCCAACGCTGAGGAAAATGTTAGTATTAAGGCACCGGGAGTAGAGTTTATAACAGGAACACAATATTTTAATGTATAATATTTAATATAATATTTAATATTTAATAATTAATATTTAATATTTAATATTTAATATTTAATATATTAATATAAAATATTTAATATTTAAATATTAATATTTTAATATTAATATTTAATATTTAATTTTTAATATTTAATATTTAATATTTTATATTTAATATTTAATATTTTAATTATTTAATATTAATATTTAATATTTAAAATTTAATTTTTTATATTTAATATTTATATTTAAAATTTAATATTTTAATATTTAAATTTAATATTTAGATTTTTAATATTATATTTAATTTAATATTTAATTTTTAATATTTAATTTAATATTTAATTTTTAATATTTAATATTTAATATTTTAATATTTAATATTTAATATTTAATATTAATATTTAATATTTTAATATTTAATATTTAATATTTAATATTTAATATTAATATTTAATATTTAATATTTAATATTTAATATTTAATATTTAATATTTAATATTTTAATATTTAATATTTAATATTTAATATTTAATATTTAATATTTAATATTTAATATTTAATATTTAATATTTAATATTTAATATTTAATATTTAATATTTAATATTTAATATTTTAATATTAAATATTTAATATTAATATTTAATTATTTTAAATTTAATATTTAATTATTTAATTATTTAATATTTTAATATTATATTTAATATTAATATTTAATATTTAATATTTAATATCGTTTCAAATGTATTTAGTTATTAATGAAATATACTGGGTATTTCCTTAGATCAATCTTAAAGTAAAGAGCGCAAACAACCTTTAAGTCATTTGCATTTAAGATAATAATAATAATAATAATAATAATAATAATAATAAATAATAATAATTTAATAATAATTTATAATAATAAAAACAATCTATTGGGTATAATAATAATAATAATAATAATAATTAATAATAATAATAATAATAATAATAATAATAATAATAATAATAATAATAATAATAATAATAATAATAATAATAATAATAATAATAATAATAATAATAATAATAATATCATAAAATAATAATAATAATAATAATAATAATAATAATAATAATAATAATATTCAGCTGAATTGAAAAACAAATATTTGGACAAAGTCTCTTAATACGTTTTAGCCTCCTTTTTCTCTTAGACACTATAAACTGAAGGGCTAAAACTGTTTGTTCTTTGCAATAAGCAAACATTTGGTTGCTGGAGTGACATACACTTTAAGATATTGTTTTTCTTCTTTTTGTTTACCTTTTTCGGAAAAAAAAATTGTTTACATTTTTTTTCCAATTTTCAACTGATTATGGTCCAATTAGGAGGAAAAGTTAGATAAGGTGTATAATACTGGTAATTATAATCTTTTGGTCAAATATTTGTATGTAGTTCTAGATACTAGTATTAATAAATTATAAATAAAATAGTGGTACTAGTTCTCATCCTAGTTTTACGATGAAAATATGGTATGCAGTAATATCCATTAATAGCAATATATAGATATCGGTAAGGCTTTATTTAATTACCAGATAGTTCAATAAATCGATGTGGCAAATAAAGATAAAAAATTCGACTTTTTAAATGCAAAATGTTTTTCAATAATGCAAAATATTTTTTTCCGTTTTTGTTACATAAATAATTTCTATGTATGATTGATACTTGTATTAATAAAAAACTAAAAATACACCCCATAATGTATTTTAAAAAAGAATAAAGTAATTATGTTTTAAAAACACTTACAGCAAATTGACCAATTTACAAGTTAAAAGTGAATAAATATTTCATAAAAAAAAAAATCAGAAAAAAAAATGTCACAACGAACAAAAAGGTAAATGATCGTTAAAATTATATATTATATCATTCATAAGATGTTTCATGAAATAAATATTCAATAGAATTTTTTCAGGTCTTACCTGACACCACCATTAAATGACCAAAATAAGAAACAAGAATAAAAAATCAGCGATAGTACTAGAG
>JABUQX010129034.1:0-12500 GCA_015478945.1 Trachelipus rathkii | reverse complement strand
TTACATGTGACTAGTGTCTGTTGTTTTACAGCCACCCATGCAAACTAGCGCACCTCTCTCCATCTCTCTCTCTCTTCTCTTCTCTCTCTCTCTCTTTATATAATATATAATATTATATATATATATATATATAGATATATATATATATAATATATATATATATATATATACTATATATATATATATATATAATATATATTATATATATATATATATATATATAAATTTATATATAATATATATATATATATATATTATATATATAGTATATATACTAGTATATATATATATATATATATATATATAGTTATATATATATATATAATATATATAATATATATATATATATATATATATATATATATATATATTATGTATATATATATATATATATATATATAGATATATAGTAATATATATATATATATATATTATATATATATATATATATTATATATTTATATATATATATATATAAATATATATATTATATATATATATATATATATATTATATATTATATATATATATATATATATATATATTATATATATTTATAAATATATCTAAATAAGAATAGTTGGGTATACATTAAAAATTTCTATATAATCTGTAAGCATAAAATATTATTATATACTATATATATTATATTATATATAAATATATATAATTATATATATATTAATATATAATATATATATATATATTATATATATATATATATATATATATAAACACCCAAAAAAAAATTAATAACACCTTTTAAAAAAACTTGTTTTTCAAGAAAACACACGTTTCTCCTCATTCAGGTCCAATTCTAAAGTAATAAAACTGGAAGGTAAACGACTAAAAAAAAATTAGGTTGAAAATTAGGCGTCACAGGAAAAATAAAAATATTAAAATTCTATACGAAAAAAATAAAACTTAATTTATTGCGTTTAAATTCCTAGCAAATTTAGAAAGTTTTGAATGATTTGGGACCGATTTCAGTTTTTGTCATTTGTGCTTACGCTCCATAAGAAATGCTTACACAGTTTTAGCACGAATTTCGTACATAAAGGAAGACAATATTTTACGAGATTTGTTTACGAGATTTACTTTTGTTTACAAACAATTGGAATCAGATTTTGTGCATGGAGCCGTCGATTTTGAATAAATAGAAATAAAATTATAACAAATGATTAATATTGATCAACTATTGAGATGGAATTCATCGATTTGGAAGAAAGCTGATTTTATTGAATGAAACATTCATCAATTCAAACGGGCCTACCAAGTAGGGAAAACATTACATTTGGTTTCTTTACGAAATATATCAAACGGGAAAAGATATGAATACCACACAAATATTTGCACAATCTTATTATTTTTAACGGCATAACTCACAAACCTTCCTTATCTATTGATTAAAAAAAAAAAAAAAAAGAAAGAAAATAAAAATTTCCTCCCTCTCCGCCTCATTGTTTACATTTCGTAAGACGTGCAAATCACCCTCCTCCAATGCAGTAAAAATAAATTACAGAATTAAGGAAATTCTTACGTTTGGTGAGCATTTTCCATTTTGCGCTAAGTTTGACAAAAACGAACGCAAACTCGAGCATTCTTACGCTCCGTAAGCACAAATGCAAAAAACGAAAACTCATTTAATAATAAAAGATTAGTAAAATTCTCAATAAAGTTTCCCAGACGACTATTAGAATTGTAAAACACTTGTTAAATAAAGAAGCCTTCATTAACTGATAGTCTTCCATCAAAGTCGCAGAGTAAGAAGAACGGTCTATGCTGGTCACCTATTTTTCAATGCGGTAGGTATGTTGTTATCTTCTCTTAAAAAAATCATTAGTTTCATCAAAAATAAACAGATGGGAACAATCCTTACAGGTCATGGACACTCAATCTTTCTTTTTTTATAATGTTTCATAAAATTCTTTTAGTCGTGTGTATGTATAGTAGTAGGAGGGATATTGGAGCACCACTTGATTGACCTTGACCGACCTGACGACCTTGACCTTTTGAGCCCAAATTTTTACCTGACCTTGATCTTTTGGCCTTCACCTTTTTATTGGCCTGACCTTTTTTCGACAACCCTGGTCTTCCATGGGTCATTTTTGGCCTACCGTATTTTGGGCAACCCAAATTTGAGAACCCAAATTTTTGAGAACCCAAATTTTGAGAAACCTAATTTTTTGGCACCCTAATTTTTTGGCACCCTATTTGCCACCCTAATTCGTGTAACCCTAATTTTGCAACCCTCGGAAGAAGGTGCGCCAAACGGGCGTAAGCAACCGTTGTACGTACCCACCCTAATTTTTTCGACCGTCTCCATGGGTCATTTTTTGCCCACCCTAATTTTTGGCAGCCTTTAGGGGCTTAGCCCTTTTTTGATGTCTTAACCTTGTTTGACCATGATATTTCGGCCTTGACCTTGCCAGATACCATGGTCAATTTTGGCCCACGGCTAATTTTTGGTTACCCTTTAGGGGCTTAGCCCTATTTTTTGATGTTTTGACCTTAGCTTGCCAGATACCATGGGTCAATTTTGGCCCACGCTAATTTTTTGTCCACTCGTGGTTCCACGTTAACATATTTTCGTTCCTACTTTGAACGTATGTTATGATCTATCTAACTTGAACACCTACCACACACACACAACACACACACACACACCACACACACACACACACACACCACACACACACACACACACACACACACACAAGATTTACTTACACTCACACACAGATTTACTTACACACGCAGATTTACTTACACTCACACAGATTTACTTACAACCTAACACACACACACACACACACACACACACACACACACACACACACACAACACACACACACACACACACACACACACACACACACACATACACTTATACATACATTCACTATGACACTTACACTCACCCATAGATACTTGTACTTACATTTACACTTATACACACGTACAAACACACGACCCACCCTTTGGTCTTCCATTCCGTGGGTCAATTTTGTCCACGCTAATTTAGGCCTTGCTAAATTTTGCGGTAATCCCTTTTAGGGGCTTAGCCCTTTTTGATGGCTTAACCTTTTTTTGTCCTTGACCTTTGCTCCAACTTGACAGTTACCATGGTCAATTTTGACCCACGGTAATTTTTTGCGTATTTCCTTTAGGGACTTAGCCCTTTTTTGATGTCTTAACCTTGTTTGACCATGATATTTCGGCCTTGACCGTTGCCATATACCATGGGTCAAATTTGGCCCACGCTAATTTATTTTTTGCCCTCGTGTCCCACCGTTTCACAATATTTCGTTCCTAACTTGAACACCTACACACCCACACACACACCTTACACACACACACAACACACACACACACACACACTTATACACACATTCACTATGACACTATACACACATTCACTATGACACTTATACACACATTCACTATGACACTTACATTTACCCATAGACACTTACATTTACACTTATACACACGTACAAACACACTACCAACCCTTTGGTCTTCCATGGGTCAATTTTAGCCCACCCTATTTTGGGCATCCTTAATTTTTCGGCAGCCCTAATTTTTCGACCAACCCTTTGGTCTTCCATAGGACAACTTTGAGAACCCAAATTTTTCGGTCAACCCTTTTGTATTCCAGGGTACAATTTTGGCATTGTAACTTTTTTGACCTTGTAGCTTTTTTGATGGCTTTGAGCTTTGATGGTTCCCAATCACCGTAAAAAGTATCTAGGGATGTTCTATTAGTGTTCTATGAGTATTAGATGAGTGCCAGGTTGAGTGCCAAGTGAGTGCCAATGGGTGCCAAGTGAGTGCCTAGGTGTGTCAGACGAGTGCCAGGTGAGTGCCACATAGTGCCAAGTGAGTGGCCACATAGTGCCAACGGAGTGCCACTTTTTTCAAGCCTTCTAGCCTCCCCTGAGCCCCGAATAGCCCCAATATGGGTGTCTACCCCTAGGTTATAAGGTATGAGGAATCGATTGGTGTATATTACAAGTTGCTAGGATGCTTCCTACTATGAGTTAGTCTTTTTCTATCACTTATAGCCTTATATTACTTGCACACACACCTACACCCACATACCTATGTCAACTTTATCACCACCATACACTATGACAACTTATACACACATTTCACTATGACACTATACACACTTACACCTCACCCATAGACAACTTACAACTGTCACCATTAGACACTTACGCTCACCCAATAGACACTTACGTTTTCACTCACACACTTGATATTTTGTTGGTGCCTCAACTTTGATGCCTCAACTTTGATGCCTCAACTTTTGATGCCTCAGCTTTTTGCCTCAACTTTGATAGCTCAACTTTGAAGGTTCAATTCTTTGAACTCATCTTTTGATGACGTTCATTTTTTGATACCATCTATATGATGATTCATCTTTGATTGAAATCATCTTTGATGGCCCATCTCTACCCTACATCAAAGAACAGAGGGAATATTAATGTTCTTCCCCTAGATCATAAGCCTAACACCAGGGCGGCAGCGTGCGCCCTCCGGCGCAAAGACAACCAACCCCGCACCCGCAGGTGCGACCCGCCGCTCCCGCCCGCCGCGTTTCCCGCCTGCCGCGGTGAGCCCGCAGGCGCAATTTTCCGCACGAATGAAAAATTATAATATATATATATATACTATGAGTCATTCATTTTTATTTCATACTTAAACATTTTTTATTAAAAACATTTTCGCGAACCTAAAACTGTAACTCATTACAGACATCTTTTATATTTTACTTAATACTTTTTAATTTATAAATTTTTAAAAATTGTATGTAAGAAGAAAAAAACCAGAGTGTCTGATATATAAACATTTTATTTTACTACAACTGTACGAAATTTTATTAAAAACATTAACATTACATACCTTAAAGCAGTAAATCAGTAAATCAATAGAGGTGTTACCTAACACCTAGGGGGGATTAGTATGCTTTTGTTTTACTGCTTTACTGCTTTAACTCATGTTTTACTGCTTTAACTCATATGTTTTACTGCTTTAACTCACATATTTATTAACATTACATACCTTAAAGCAGTAAATCAGTAAATCAATAGAGGTGTTACCTAACACCTAGGGGGATTAGTATGCTTTTGTTTTACTGTTTTACTGCTTTAACTCATGTTTTACTGCTTTAACTCATATGTTTTACTGCTTTAACTCACATATTTATTAACATTACATACCTTAAAGCAGTAAATCAGTAAATCAATAGAGGTGTGACCTAACACCAAGGGGGGGGGGATTAGTATGCTTTTGTTTTACTGCTTTACTGCTTTAACTCATGTTTTACTGCTTTAACTCATGTTTTACTGCTTTAACTCATATGTTTTACTGCTTTAACTCATATGTTTTACTGCTTTAACTCATATATTTATTAACATTATGTTTTTTATTTTGTTTTAATACTTTTTATTTATTTTTATTATTATTTTTATTTATTTTTATTATTATTTTTATTATTTTTATTATTTTATTTTTATTTTTATTATTATACTTAGTGTTATTTACTTCATGCCTATTGTTATTATTATTTAGAACACACATACACACACACACACACACACACACACACACACACACACACACACACACACACACACACACACACACACACACACACACACACACACACACACACACACACACACTCGCTCATCAGACACACGCGCACACGCACACACGCACGCACACACCACACACACACCCACGCACACTCACTTACACATATAACGTATTAATTTATTAAACATTTTATGTTTTAATTAAAACACGTACATTTATATTACTCATTCAAATATAGCTAAATTATTTCAAAGTTTCTTAAAACTTTTTATAATAAATCAATCATTATCTTTGAACAAAGAATTTATTATTAACTGTTAATAATTTTTTGTTTATAAATTTATAACTATCAAGTTTTATAATAACTTTTACATTTTAAAAAATTTATTAAAAAACATTTTTACGTACCTTAAAGGCAATAAATCAGAAAAACAGTAAGGCCAGCCCCTAGCACCCCTTCTACACCAAGCTATGCCACGTTCTGTTCTATTGACTTTACTGCTTTACATCATCTTTAGCTATGTAATAAGTATAAAATAACAAAATAAAGTTCTTCTCTGCTAACATAACATGTATTTTATTAAAATCATTCTAAGTTTTTTTTATTTAAAAATAACAATTTTTCACTTACATTTATATTATTTGCCCCTCGATGTTAACTAAAAATATTCAAAGTTTTTTAAATAATTTCGGATTTTCTTTATTATTATTATTATTATTATCTATGTACATTGACAAATCCATCACGAGAAAACACAACAACCCGCACTCCTTACAGATACGAAACTGACCTCTCTCTGTAAAATGTGTTGAAATAACTACTTTAGGCCTAAATTTAGGATAAGCCTTTTTGTATCCCGGGGCGATTAGGCCTAATTCCAGGTCAAAATATATTTCAAACTGACCTTTTTCTGTTAAATGTGGTGCAATAACTACGTTAGGCCTAAATTTATATCTAAACATTTTTGTATCCAGGCTGATTTAAGCTTATACCAGGTCAAAAGGTAATTCCAGTATAGACAAGAATCATTGTTATTATTTATTATTTTTATTAAAATATATTTCAAACTGAAACATTGCTGGATCGGTAAGATCCTTTAAGCCAGGTAAGAAGGAAATGTTTTCCTTACTTGTGATTGGTCGGAGTAATCCTTATCTCTATATGACCTCGTATGTGATTGGTCGAGAATTATTTTATTGCTTTTTGGTTTTAAGGTATGTAAAAACTTGTATTTGAGCAGGTGTGTTTTATTATCTTTTAGACCCCAACTCATTTTAAAATCATAGTCATTTTAGATGTTAAGCGGTGCACAAGTTATCTGATTTGTATTAAAAGTGTTTTATTTTTACTAAGTGTATATCATATTTATAATAAATACTTACATTGAGGAATAATTATTAATTTCACTAGAATAGATAATAATTAATTCACTAGATTTATAGTAGATCACGTGAAGCAAAACGCAAGAGCGCCCGCAAGCGCGACCCGGTGCGGAACCGACGCATGAACCCGCCGACGTAATATTACTACGCGGTCGCGAAAATATGGAGCGTTGTATTTCAAAGTGGTAGGGCATACATCCTAGAGGTTGATATCTTTTGGACACCGTCCCATTCAGTATTAGTTTGTGTACTGTATCAAGGTATATTTACGAACCTTATAACATGTGTTCAAGCGCATTAGTTTATTTAAATTCCTGATATATCTGTGTTTATTACAAACCATGTGAGATATTCTGGATGGTTACCGAATGCATACAACAACTGATATAGAAGAGGTATGAACTTACATACTTCGATGTAATTTTGAAGTATAATGATATGATACCAATACTGGAAATCCATAAAGAGAAATTACGGTTTGTACAAGGAGGGGAAAGTTTATTATGCATGTATATTTAACTGAGATTGTAATATAGTAATAATATTTTAGAATAAACAACTTTTTCATAACTTATACATAGAGAAGATTAAAACCGTAAAGACATACCTTGAAAGGAGGGAATGGGATAACTTCTATACATTAACTCTACGTCGTATATAGGTGTAACTTTAAGGCAAATAAAACTTGTTTTACATTCCTTAAAGTAATAAGATCTTAAAGGCATACCACAAAGAGGAGCATGGCCAACGTCACATCCGGACTATTTGTTCTATTTCCCTCAAGGAATTATAACTTTAGGATAAATAAAACAAATTGTTTTTCTACAAAACAAAATGTTCTTTTCAAAACTAAATGTTTTTCAAGAAACTTTACCAGCGAAATGGTATTTTCTATAAATAAAAATAAAAATGTTCAAGTAAGAAAAATGGACGACTCATAATATAGAAAACGGTATATTTGAAAATACAAAATGATGTAATGAAAGTTTACAATGGCATATCATAAAGAAAATATTTTCGCGACCGCGTAGTAATATTACGCCGGCGGGTTCATGCGTCGGTTCCGCACCGGGTCGCGTTTGCGGGCGCTCTTGCGTTTTGCTTCACGTGATCTACTATAAATCTAGTGAATTAATTATTATCTTTTCTAGTGAAATTAATAATTATTCCTCAATGTAAGTATTTATTATAAATATGATATACACTTAGTAAAAATAAAACACTTTTAATACAAATCAGAAAACTTGTGCACCGCTTAACAGCTAAAATGACTATGATTTTAAAATGAGTTTGGGTCTAAAAGATAATAAAACACACCTGCTCAAATACAAGTTTAAAGAACAAAAATATTTCAAAAGACGATAAAATAATTCTCGACCAATCACATACGAGGTCATATAGAGATAAGGATTACTCCGACCAATCACAAGTAAGGAAAACATTTCCTTCTTACCTGCTTAAAGGATCTTACCGATCCAGCATGTTTCAGTTTGAAATATATTTATAAAAATAATAATAATAACAATGATTCTTGTCTATACTGGAATTACCTTTTGACCTGGTATTAGGCTTAAATCAGCCTGGGATACAAAAAGGCTTATCCTAAATTTAGGCCTAACGTAGTTATTGCACCACATTTTACAGAAAAAGGTCAGTTTGAAATATATTTTGACCTGGAATTAGGCCTAAATCGCCCCGGGATACAAAAAGGATTATCCTAAATTTAGGCCTAAAGTAGTTATTTCAACACATTTTACAGAGATAGGTCAGTTTCGTATCTGTAAGGAGTGCGGGTTGTTGTGTTTTCTCGTGATGGATTGTCAATGTACATAGATAATAATAATAATAATAAAGAAAATCCGAATTATTTAAAAAACTTTGAAATATTTTTAGTTAACATCGAGCGAATAATATAAATGTAAGTGAATAATTGTTATTTTAAATAAAAACCTAGAATGATTTTAATAAAATACATGTTATGTTAGCAGAGAAGAACTTATTTTGTTATTTTTATACTTATTACATGGCTAAAGATGATGTAAAGCAGTAAGTCAATAGAACGAAACGTGGCATAGCTTGGTGTAGAGGGGTGCTAGGGGCTGGCCTTACTGATTTACTGATTTATTGCTTTAAGGTACGTAAAATATATGTTTTTAATAAAATTTCATAAAATTTTAGTAAAAATTATTTTAAAACTTGATAGTTATAAAATTTATAAACAAAAAGTATTAACAGTTAATAATAAATTCTTTGTTCAAAGATAATGATTGATTTATTATAGAAGTTTTAAGAAACTTTGAAATAATTTTAGTTATATTTGAATGAGTAATATAAATGTACGTGTTTAATTAAAACATAAAATGTTTTAATAAATTATACGTTATATGTGTAAGTGTGTTGGGCGTGTGTGTGTGTGTGTATGTGTCGTTGCGTGTGTGTGTGTGTGTGTGTGTGTGTGTGTGTGTGATGTGGTGTGTATGGTGTAAGGATTAATACGGAAGATTGATGATATGGAAGTTCAGCGTAGTCCAGTGGTGTGTGTTGTGTGTGTGTGTGTGTGTGTGTGTGTGTGTGTGTGTGTGTGTGTGGTGTGTGTGTTAAATAATAATAACAATAGGCATGAAGTAAATAACAGTAAGTATAATAAAAAATAAAAAAAAAATAATAAAAAATAATAATAAAAATAAATAAAAATAATAATAAAATAATATAAAAAGTATTAAAACAAAATAAAGAAACATAATGTTTAATAAATATTATGAGTTAAAGCAGTAAACTATGAGTAATATATGAGTTAAAACATATGAGTTAAAGCAGTAAAAACATGAGTTAAAGCAGTGAAACATGAGTTAAAAGCAGTAAAGCATTAAAACAAAAGCATACTAATCCCCCTTGGTGTTAGGTCACCCCTCTATTGATTTACTGATTTACTGCTTTAAGGGTATGTAATGTTAATAAATATATGAGTTAAAGCAAGTAAAACATATGAGTTAAAGCAGTAAAACATGAGTTAAAGCAGTAAACAGTAAAACAAAAGCATACTAATCCCCTTGTTGCTATGTAGCATCTCTATTGATTTACTGCTTAGGTATGTAATTTTAAAACATATGGGTTAAAGCAGTAAAACATATGAGTTTAAGCAGTATAAAACCTGAGTTAAAGCAGTAAAGCAGTAAAACAAAAGCATACTAATCCCTTAGGTGTTAGGTAACACCTCTATTGATTTACTGATTTACTGCTTTAAGGTATGTAATGTTAATGTTTTTTAATAAAATTTGCGTACAATTGGTTAGTAAAATAAAATGTTTACTTATATCAGGACACTCTGGTATTTTTCTTTCTTACATTACAATTAAAATTCCTATAAATTAAAAAGTATTAAAGCTAAAATATTAAAATAGGTCTATAATGAGTTACAGTTTTAGGTTCGCGAAAATGTTTATTTAATAAAAATTTTTAAGTATGAAATAAAAATGAAAGACTCATAGTATATTTGAAATTCTTTGATTTTCGTTGCGGGAAATATTCGCCTGCGGGGTGCACGCGGCGGGCGGGAACGCGGCTGGGTTGGCTGTCTTTGCGCGGATGGCCCTGCGGGTGCGGGGTTGCCTGTCTTTGCGCGGAGGGCGCACGCTGAGCCCTGGCGGTTAGCTTATGAAACTTAGGGGAAGACATTAATATTAACTCTGTTCTTTGATGTAGGGAAGAGGGCCATCAAAGATGATTTCATCAAAGATGAATCATCAATATAGATGGTATCAAAGATGAAGTCATCAAAGATGAGTCATCAAAGAGAACCCTCAAAGTTGTAGGCATCCAAGTTGCAGGCATTTAATTGCTGAGGGCATCAAAGTGAGGCATCAAAGTTGTAGGATCAAAAATCAAGTGTGTGAGGTTGTAAACGAAGTGTCTATGTTGAGTGTAAGTGTCTATGGGTGAGTGTAAGTGTCTATGGTGATTTGTTAAGTGTGTATAAAGTCGTCAAGTGAATGTGTGTAATAAGTGTCATAGTGTTATGTGTGTATAAGTGACATAGTGTATGTGTTGTAGGTGTTGTGTGCAAGTAATTATATAGGCTATAAAGTGATAGAAAAAGACCAAACTCATAGTAGAAAGCATCCTAGCAGCTTGTAATATACACCAATCGAATCCTCATACCTTATAACTTAGGGGTAGACACCCATATTAGGGCTATTTTCTAGGCTCAGGGGAGGCTAGAAAAAGGCTTGAAAAAAGTGGCACTCAGTTGGCACTATGTGGCACTCACTTGGCACAATGTGGCACTCACTTGGCACTTATTGGCACTCACTTGCCACTCATTGGCACTCATTGGCACTCCACTTGGCACTCACCTGGCACTCATCTAAAACTCCATAGAACACTAATAGAACACCCTTACATATTTCTTACGGTGATTGGGAACCATCAAAGTCATCAAAAAAGCTTACAAGCGTCAAAAAAGTTACAATTACCAAAAAATCTGTAACCCTTGGAATACAAAAAAGGTTGACCGAAAAAATTTTTGGTTTCTCAAAATTTCCCATTGGAAGAAAAAGGGTTGGCCGGAAAATATTAGGGCTGCTGAGAAATTAAGGATGGCCAAAATTAGGGTGGGCTAAAATTGACCCATGGAAGACCAAAGCGCGTTGGTTAGTGTGTTTGTACGTGGCTGTATAAGTGTATATATGTAAGTGGTTCTATGGGAAAAATTGTAAGTGTCATAGTTGAATTGTGTGTATAAGTGTAAGTGTGTGTGTGTGTGTGTGTGTGTGTGTGTGTGTGTGTGTGTGTGCGTGTGTGTGTGTGTGTGTGTGTGTGTGTGTGTAGACGTTCAAGTTAGGAACGAAATATGTGACGGGTGGGACACGAGTGGTCAAAAAATTAGCGTGGGTCAAAATTGACCCATGGTATCTGGCAAGGTCAAGGCCGAAATATCATGGTCAAACAAGGTTAAGACATCAAAAAAGGGCTAAGTCCCTAAAGGAAGGACAAAAAATTTACCGTGGGTCAAAATTGACCCATGGTATCTGTCAAGGTTGGAGAAAAGGTCAATGACAAAAAAGGTTAAGCCATCAAAAAGGGCTAAGCCCCTAAAGGGTTACCAAAAAATTACAAGGCCTAAATTGGCGTGGGACAAAATTGACCCACGGATGGAAGACCAAAGGGATGGTAGTGTGTTTGTACGTGAGTATAAGTGTAAATGTAAGTGTCTATGGGTGAAGTGTAAGTAAATCTGTTACGTGGTACGTAAATCTGTGTGTGTGAGTGTAAGTAAATCTGTGTGTGTGTGTGTGGTGTGTGTGTGTTAAGTGATAAGTAAATCTGTGTAGTGTAAGTTAAATCTGCGTGTGCAAGAATCCTGTGTCGTGTTGAGTGTAAGTAAATCTGTGTTGTGTGTGTGTGTGTGTGTGGTGGTGGTGTGTGTCGTGTGTTGTGTGTGTGGCATATAGATGTGTGATGTGTCGTGGTGTGTGTGTGTGTAGCGTGTTTCAAGTTATCTCTCTCTTTTT
>JABUQX010129033.1:0-2500 GCA_015478945.1 Trachelipus rathkii | reverse complement strand
CTAGCGACCGAGCAGCACGAGTCTAACATTATAAAAAACAATCGATCTTTTTTTTTACAAATTCATAATTTACAGGTTAAAATTACTTTTTTTTTTGCCGAAAATTGTCAAATAAAGAAATGAAATTATTACATAATAAGTAAAAGATTATGCAAATTGAAAACAAAAAGTGGTAAAAAAACACTATTAACATATTTGGCTCTGTCTCAATCCATTAAAATGTGACTGTTCGGCTCAAATCGAATAGCGAGATTGTGTGTGTGATATTAGCCTATAAAAATTGTTTTATATTGTTGTCCTTTGGCATGCATATCTCTAGTATACGTTCTCTTTATGTGATGAATAAGGAGAGACTACTTAAATTATTAATCTTATATAGTATATATAATAATATCATATATATTATATTATTATATATATATATATATATATATATATATATATATATAATATATATTATAAAATATATATCAGGCTTTGTAGCGAGTTTCTTATCAAAAACAAGTGAAAAAAGTCGAATAAATTTTGAAAAGAAAGTGAAAAAATGACTGAAATGCTGAAAAAAGTGAAAAAAGTGACTGAAATCTGACAAAAATTACATATTTTTTGAAGAGAAGAACGTGAAAAGAAATTACAATTTCCATTACTAAAATTTCAATGTGACCTAACTTATTTACTATAACAGCATGCTAATTACTTAATATTTTGAGTGCTAGAACTATTGAAGTAGGGTTTTAATATAAATAACAGAAGATTGAAAAAGTATACTAATAATGACATGTTAGTTTTAGAAAGTATAATGTAAAGGAAATTGGAATATTTACCTATACTTGAAACACACTTACTGTATTTGAGTTATAGAGAACAAGTAATAATTATAAAAATTAAGGGCAATTAAAACTTTTTTTGAAAAAGTCTTGAAAATTGAGTAAACTTGTTCTTTCGTTTTTCCACAGGCAACCTGTAAATTTTCCACACTACGTCTTTTTCAGATGCCTCTTTTTATGAAACACTCTAGTGACACCTTCGAGCATCCGTTTGGGCCAAGCTTGCTTCACTAAAATCTTTTTTCTTAAAGCTCTCTTCAATCTTTCATTAGCGTTCAATAACAGTTTGCTGCACTCTCCACTTCGTGTTCTGCCTCTCTTTTCGTAGGCTTCTTCAGACATTTGTCATCATCAAAAATTTTTTTCCTTTATTGTGGTTCAAGTTTGTTTTTTGATTTCCTCTTCAGCAATTTTTTGTCTTGTTTCAGCCTTTGCAGCTTCATTTTCGAGTCTCCTTTTTTCTCTTTCTCTTTCCAAGTAAGCAATGTATTGTTTATATGCTAAACGTTCCATGGAAAGGAGCTCTGGAGTTAGAGAAATAAGGTAAGGTTTTGATTTACATTACAACTAGGCAATAATTATAACTGATCTTTGTTTAATTACTTTGCTGTTAATTGATCATGAACTGCTTTCTTCTTGAATGTCTGGTATAACCTGCAAGGAAGCATGTTGAGGAAATGGTTTATGCATTCATGCCATATTTTACAAACATTTTTCATGCAGTAATAATACTTATCCCCACATCCACTAATTCTTGAAGCCCTTGAGGAATCAGTTCTATCAACCAAGACATTTGAAACTTACGTCTTCTCCCATCTTCAAAAATTTCAAATTCCAAAAAACTTTTCAATCTATTATTTAAAATTATATTTAACAACTTTTGAAATAAAAATTAAACAACTATTCGTATTGGATTTTTAAGTTCTTGAGTTCAATAAACTGTTTTGTATTTAAACCCATTTTTAATTCAAGTCACAGGTTACACAGAAAAATTATATCTCCAAGTTACTACTTGCCCAAAAAGTGAAGAAAGTCGAAGAAAAGTGTAAAATTGCTTTAAAAAAGTGGAAAAAATTGACTAAGCTAAAAACAAAGTGTATAAAAAAAAGTGAAAAAGTTGCCCGCTACGCCCTGATATATATAGTATATATATATATAATTATATTATTATATATATATATATATATTATATATATTATATATATATATATATATATATATATATATATATTATATATATATATTTATATATAATAATTATATAATTATTATTATATATAGAGAGAGGAGAGAGGAGGAGAGAGAAAGTTACTGGGGTCGCCGCTGATATATATATATATATATATATATATATATATTATATATATATATATATATATATATTATATTATATATATAGTATATATATATATTATTTATATTTATATCATATATACTTATATTATATATATATCATTCCTGTAGCCGATGTTGTCGTTTTGCTGCTGAAGAGTTGCTTGTGTGTAGTGTAGTGCTGTTTGACTTGCCATAACATTACGGATGATACAAAAGAACCTATGTATATATTATATTTATATATAATTATATATTATATATATATATATATATATATATATATATATTATATATAATATTATTATATAATTATATATTATAATTATATATACTATACC
>JABUQX010129032.1:22500-40000 GCA_015478945.1 Trachelipus rathkii | reverse complement strand
CAGATACTCCCCTGCAGTGCTGAAGGCACGAAACTATTCCAAATAGCGCGCCGGCCATCGAATGTGCCTACCCCTGCTCGATATTCTAGTAAGCGGTTGGGATGGAGTCTGGACAGGATTCCCAGATTGTGAGCGGGTGATCGGGCGAGTCGGAACATCTGCATGTGTCGTAAGAGTAGCCCGAGGTGGAGCTGGAGTTGAAGAATCCTGAGCCGGAGTGGAGGGAGGCAAGGATGACGATGACCGTGCGGGTGGAGTCTGAGCCGGTCGTATTGGTGCTGTTGGCTGAGGAGAAGGAGGGGGAGGAGGAGGAGGATAAGGAAGAGGATCAGGAAAAGGGAGAGGAGGAGGAGGAGAAGGAGGAGGAAGAGATGCAGGAGGAGAAATAGGAACGTTAAAAGAACGAGTTGAAGGGGGAGAAATGGAAACAAAAGGTAAAGCGTCAGGGTCGAGAACAGGAAAAGGATTCGCCTCGAAGAAAGCAGGCTTAAGGCGGTCGATCGAAACGACTTCTGTGCGTGTGGGACGCTGGATCGTGAAGAATTTCTCCTTCCTAAGTATCACAGGAAAAGGTCCGTCGTACTTAGGTTGGAGAGCGGTGCGGTGGGAGTCATGTCGAACGAAGACATGAGTGCAAGAAGAAAGGTCCTTAGGGATATAGGAATGCACCTTGTGTGGACGAGAAGGAGTTGGTCTCCACGACGAAGCACAGCGCCTCAAGCGGGTAAGATAAGCAAGCGGGTCGGCTGTAGAAGGAGGAGATGACTGTGAGAAGAAGTCACCAGGAAGACGAAGAGGAGAACCATACACTAAATCAGCAGCCGAACAGTGCAGATCCTCTTTAACAGCGGAACGAATGCCAAGCATTACGAAAGGGAGAGCGTCAGTCCAATTTTCCGGATTGGGCTGAGCTAGAAGAGAAGCCTTTAGCTGACGGTGGAAACGTTCAACAATGCCGTTCGCTTTTGGATTGAAAGAAGTCGTGTGAATCTTCTCTGAACCAACAAGATTCATCAAATATCTCCATAAGAATGATTCAAAAGGTCTACCTTGGTCCGTTGTGACAGAAAGCGGCACACCAAAGCGCGAAATCCAATGAGCCAAGAAAGCTTTAGCTATGGATTCCGCGTTGGCGACAGAGAGAGGGATAGCCTCGGTCCATCGTGTGAACCGATCTATGCACGTAAGAATGTATTTCTTACCGCGGGAGGGAGGCAGAGGTCCAACAATGTCGATGTGGACACGTTCAAAGCGAGCACCAGGAGGTAAGAAAGTGCCTAGCGGGGACTTTGTGTGACGGTGGACCTTAGAACGCTGGCAGGGAAGACAAGTGCGACACCAAGTTGCTACGTCGGCATTCAGATCAGGCCACACAAATCGGGCAGCAACCAGTTTGCGTGAAGCCTCAATGCCAGGGTGGGAAAGCGAGTGAAGATTGAGGAAAACAGCCTTACGGAATGATGCAGGTACGAAAGGACGAGGAGATCCCTGAGAGACATCGCACAGAAGTTTCTTCTCTATCCCAGGGAGTTGGAGCCACTCCAGCTTGAGAGAAGAGTCTTGTGGAAGTGCAGGATCCTCAGTAGTCTGGCACGTTGCCATAGCTTCGTAGTCGATGTTGGGTAAGGCTGAAATCGCGTCGATTTCAATGCGGGAGAGAGCGTCAGCAGTGAAGTTGTCGACACCTGAAATATGTCTGACATCAGTGGTGAACTGTGAGACATACTCAAGGTGACGAGCTTCTCGAGGAGAGTGCCGTTCGTTTCTGGAGACCATAGCGAAGGTAAGTGGTTTGTGATCAGTGAGTATGTGGAACTCACGACCCTCCAGAAAGTAGCGGAAATGACGGACGGCGAAATACATCGCAAGTAACTCCCTCCCAAAAGCACTGTAGCGAGTCTCAGGAGGTTGCAACTTGCGAGAGAAAAAGGCGAGAGGAGACCACACTCCATTCAGGTGCTGCTGGAGAACACCTCCGACAGCAAAATCGGAGGCATCTACCTGAACTCTGGTCGGAGCTGAGTCCTGGGGGTGGACTAAGAGTGTGACAGAAGCGAGTGCTTCTTTGGAAGCTTCAAAAGCAGCCGTAGCTTCGTCAGACCAGTCCACTTTTGTAGAACTGCCTCGGTGCTTGGGGCGGATGAGAGCGGTGAGGGGTCGAAGAATATCAGCGCCCGATTTGAGAAAACGATGATAGAAGTTAAGCATGCCGAGGTACTGACGAAGCTGTTTCTGAGAGACAGGCCTAGGGAAGGTGCGAATGGCCTCGACGCGCTCTGCAAGAGGACAAATGCCATCCGCTGAAACAGTGTGTCCTAGAAAAGTAAGAGAAGGGACACCAAAAACACACTTTGCCGGGTTGAGACGCATGCCACATTCGTCCAACCTGGCAAAAACTGCACGTAGATGTTGCTCATGCTCGGCAGGAGAAGAGGAAGCTATGAGGAGGTCATCCAGATAAGCAAAGGCGAAGGGGAGACCTCTAAGAACGTCATCGATGAAGCGTTGGAAAGTCTGAGCTGCCCCCCGCAAACCAAACGGCATGCGTCGGTGTACTCAAAGAGGCCAAAAGGTGTAATGATGGCCGTCTTCGGTATGTCCTCTAGTGCGACTGGGATCTGGTGGTAAGCCCTGACAAGATCCAATTTACTAAAAATGAATTTACCGGCCAGATTAGAGGTGAAAGACTGGATGTGCGGGACCGGGTAGCGGTCTGGTATCGTACAAGCGTTCAGAGCCCTAAAATCTCCCACAGGCCTCCAATCAGAAGCACCTTTAGGGACCATATGGAGGGGGGAGGACCATGAACTTTTGGAAGGGCGGACGATACCAAGTTCGAGCATGTGCTCAAACTCCGCCTTGGCTGCCTTGAGCTTGTCAGGAGGCAGACGCCGAGCACGAGCAAAGGTGGGAGAGCCCGTAGTCTCTATATGGTGGCGCACAGAATGTTGAACAGGAGAGGAAGAAGAACAGGGGTTCAACAGCGCCGGAAAATCCTTCTGCAGGATGGTGAAGAGGGAGGTACCAGAAGAAGGAGCAACCGCAGAGATGCCTTTAAGAGCAGAAGAAACTACGGTACCTGCAGAAGACAGAGACGTACAACCGTCAACCAATCTCCTGTTTCTTAGATCGACCATAAGGTCGAAATGTGACAGAAAATCAGCTCCCAAAATGGGTTGGGTCACATCAGCAACCACGAATACCCAGGGGAATTGACGGCGAAGAGAGAGGTCTAAGGTGCACAAACGCTCACCATAGACAGGGATGGTACTACCATTTGCTGCGTAAAGAGCCCGGTCAGGAAGAGGGACAGCGGACTTTTGGGTAGTATCTCTAGGCAATAAAGAATAAGACGCTCCGGTGTCGATCAGGAAGAACAGGTTTGTAGACCTGTCGAAAAGACGAAGGACATCCTGAGACGAAGAAGGCGGAGAGGAAGAACAAACGGAGGGGTGGCCAGCTGGATCCACCGCCTTTATGGACCGCTGGCTAGGGGGTTTCCCGAAAAAGTGCAGGGTTGGTTGCACTTATGCGCTTTCAAGCCAAACCGGTGGTGGTAAAAACAATACCCATTTGGATATTGCTGAGGGCCTGGGGTGGGAGAGCGGTCAGAGAAGCGACGACCTGAAGAGGAGCGGTTGCGGGATCGAGAGTCCCTTTGAGACCGTAGCATGGCGGAGATGGACATCAGCTCCGCTTTCATGTCTGCCATGCCATGTTCCAAAGTCGAAAGACGGGTCTCTATACCCGAAAAACGGGAGGAACAGGATCGTGAGAGGCGCTGGAGATGGACCAGGGGTACGAGGGATGGGGCGGGTACACCGGATAAGAAGAAGAAGTAGCAGCGGAAGAGGGAACCGGAGAGACCACAGAGGGGGGTGAAGAGAAGGTATAGGGAGAAGGAAGCGAAGAAGACGGGAGAGGCAATGAAGTAGGAGAAAAAGGAAGTGCCTGAGCTGCAGGAGAAGAGGAAACAGACACAGGAGCAGCGATGGCAGAAACAGCGGGAGCATTAGAGTTGAAGAAGCGTATAAGACCATCGGCTCTCTCTGCAACCTCCTGAAGAGTAAGTTTTGGATCCATCGATGCGAGGAAATACTGTACATCTCTGGGTAGTTTCTGGATAAAGAGAGTGCGGACAAAACCTGACTCCTGTGTAGTAGGGGGTCCACTCAGCAAAGAGAGCATCTGCACCAGGAGATCAGAAGGTTTCTGATCTCCTAGTGAGGTGCCACGTAGGAGTTCTTCGTACTTGGCCTCCTGAGAAAGGGACAGGCGGGAGATCAAGAGGGTACGAAGATCTGAGTAAGGGGTAGAAGAAGCGGACAGGGTAGGGATGGAATCCCTAATGCGGAGGGATACATCCTCAGGCAGGAAGGACAAAACCGTACTGTACTTGGTCGCCTCATCACTGATAGTACGGAGGATGCCATCTACTAGTGAAAACCATGTTTCAGGATGGTGAGGGTAGAAAGGAGGTAGACGAAAGTGGTGAGGGGGTGGAGGATGGGGGTCGTCGTTAGTCTCCACCATGACGAGGGCTGGAGAATGAAGTAGAAGAAAAGAAATGACGAAGAGAGAAGGTAAGAATTAGGAGAGGGATGAAGGAAGGAAGAAGGCAAAACCACAGCACCAATACTAGAAAAAGTAAATAATGCAAAAGGTGGCAGCGCGAAAATAAACCTAACTATTTGTTTCTGGCGGAACTTTTCTATTTTAAAGACGAAACTATTTTGCTTCCAGTGGTACTTTTCTATTTTTGACGAAACTATTTTGCTTCCAGTGGTACTTTTCTATTTTTGACGAAACTATTTTGCTTCCACTGTTTGACACTGATATATATATATATAAAATTGAAAATTATAAAAATAGTTATATATAAAAATGTTATCACAAATAATAAAATAAAATGGTAAAAAGAAGTAATAATAATAATAATAATAATAATAATAATAATAATAATAATAATAATAATAATAATAATAATAATAATAATAATAATAATAATAATAATAATAATAATAATAAAATAATAATAATAATAATAATAATAATAATAATAATAAATTAATAATAATGATAATAAAATAATAATAATTAATATAATTTAATAATAATAATTAATAATAATAATTATAATTAATAATAATAATAATAATAATAATAATAATAATAATAATAATAATAATAATGAAAATTAAGCCCTGATTATGAGCAACAGGACGGTTTTCCTTTGTTTGGCCTATGGATGGGGTCCAACGCGTGCTTTGAAGCTGCGCACGAAAATTTGGTAGGCCCGTAGCTGGAGATAAATATGCTGGCTAGGTGTTGGGAGCCTACTTCCACTGGTAGGCTTCGATGTCACTCCAATGGTCACTACTTTTTTAGCGGGATGCTGGTTGATTCAAACGACTTGATTGACGTTGATTTTATATTTAGAAGAAAAAACACGGACCCCAGTAACCATGGCAAAAAGATAAATATCATATGCTTTAATAAGCTTTAAGCCTTCATAAAAGAGTAAAAATTCATAATTCTTGTGAGCAATTAGAAAGCGTCGATGTCGTGCGAAAATGGCGGCAAGATAAGATGAGAACGCTACTCAAAAATATTGAAAGATTTGCTATTGCCATAGTGAGAAAATAATATTTTTGAGTAGCGTTCTCATCTTATCTTGCCGCCATTTTCGCACGACATCGACGCTTTCTAATTGCTCACAAGAATTATGGATTTTTACTGTATTATGAAGGCTTAAAGCTTATTAAAGCATATGATATTTCTCTTTTTGCCATGGTGAGTAAGATGACAGTGCAATTTTTTCTTCTAAATATAAAATCAACGTCAATCAAGTCGTTTGAATCAACCAGCATCCCGCTAAAAAGTAGTGACCATTGGAGTGACATCGAAGCCTACCAGTGGAAGTAGGCTCCCAACACCTAGCCAGCATATTTATCCCCAGCTACGGGCCTACCAAATTTTCGTGCGCAGCTTCAAAGCACGCGTTGGACCCCATCCATAGGCCAAACAAAGGAAAACCGTCCTGTTGCTCATAATCAGGGCCTAATTTTCATTATTATTATTATTATTATTATCTATTTATTATTATTATTATTATTATAATAATATTATTATTATTATTATTATTATTATTATTATTATTATTATTATTATTATTATTATTATTATTATTATTATTATTATTATTATTATTATTATTATTATTATTTATTATTATTATTATTATTATTATTATTATTATTATTATTATTATTATTATTATTATTATTATTATTATTATTATTATTATTATTATTATTATTATTACTTCTTTTTACCATTTTATTTTATTATTTGTGATAACATTTTTATATATAACTATTTTTATAATTTTCAATTTTATATATATATCAGTGTCAAACAGTGGAAGCAAAATAGTTTCGTCAAAAATAGAAAAGTACCACTGGAAGCAAAATAGTTTCGTCAAAAATAGAAAAGTACCACTGGAAGCAAAATAGTTTCGTCTTTAAAATAGAAAAGTTCCGCCAGAAACAAATAGTTAGGTTTATTTTCGCGCTGCCACCTTTTGCATTATTTACTTTTTCTAGTATTGGTGCTGTGGTTTTGCCTTCTTCCTTCCTTCATCCCTCTCCTAATTCTTACCTTCTCTCTTCGTCATTTCTTTTCTTCTACTTCATTCTCCAGCCCTCGTCATGGTGGAGACTAACGACGACACCCATCCTCCACCCCCTCACCACTTTCGTCTACCTCCTTTCTACCCTCACCATCCTGAAACATGGTTTTCACTAGTAGATGGCATCCTCCGTACTATCAGTGATGAGGCGACCAAGTACAGTACGGTTTTGTCCTTCCTGCCTGAGGATGTATCCCTCCGCATTAGGGATTCCATCCCTACCCTGTCCGCTTCTTCTACCCCTTACTCAGATCTTCGTACCCTCTTGATCTCCCGCCTGTCCCTTTCTCAGGAGGCCAAGTACGAAGAACTCCTACGTGGCACCTCACTAGGAGATCAGAAGCCTTCTGATCTCCTGGTGCAGATGCTCTCTTTGCTGAGTGGACCCCCTACTACACAGGAGTCAGGTTTTGTCCGCACTCTCTTTATCCAGAAACTACCCAGAGATGTACAGTATTTCCTCGCATCGATGGATCCAAAACTTACTCTTCAGGAGGTTGCAGAGAGAGCCGATGGTCTTATACGCTTCTTCAACTCTAATGCTCCCGCTGTTTCTGCCATCGCTGCTCCTGTGTCTGTTTCCTCTTCTCCTGCAGCTCAGGCACTTCCTTTTTCTCCTACTTCATTGCCTCTCCCGTCTTCTTCGCTTCCTTCTCCCTATACCTTCTCTTCACCCCCCCTCTGTGGTCTCTCCGGTTCCCTCTTCCGCTGCTACTTCTTCTTCTTATCCGGTGTACCCGCCCCATCCCTCGTACCCCTGGTCCATCTCCAGCGCCTCTCACGACCCCTGTTCCTCCCGTTTTTCGGGTATAGAGACCCGTCTTTCGACTTTGGAACATGGCATGGCAGACATGAAAGCGGAGCTGATGTCCATCTCCGCCATGCTACGGTCTCAAAGGGACTCTCGATCCCGCAACCGCTCCTCTTCAGGTCGTCGCTTCTCTGACCGCTCTCCCACCCCAGGCCCTCAGCAATATCCAAATGGGTATTGTTTTTACCACCACCGGTTTGGCTTGAAAGCGCATAAGTGCAACCAACCCTGCACTTTTTCGGGAAACCCCCTAGCCAGCGGTCCATAAAGGCGGTGGATCCAGCTGGCCACCCCTCCGTTTGTTCTTCCTCTCCGCCTTCTTCGTCTCAGGATGTCCTTCGTCTTTTCGACAGGTCTACAAACCTGTTCTTCCTGATCGACACCGGAGCGTCTTATTCTTTATTGCCTAGAGATACTACCCAAAAGTCCGCTGTCCCTCTTCCTGACCGGGCTCTTTACGCAGCAAATGGTAGTACCATCCCTGTCTATGGTGAGCGTTTGTGCACCTTAGACCTCTCTTTCGCCGTCAATTCCCCTGGGTATTTGTGGTTGCTGATGTGACCCAACCCATTTTGGGAGCTGATTTTCTGTCACATTTCGACCTTATGGTCGATCTAAGAAACAGAAGATTGGTTGACGGTTGTACGTCTCTGTCTTCTGCAGGTACCGTAGTTTCTTCTGCTCTTAAAGGCATCTCTGCGGTTGCTCCTTCTTCTGGTACCTCCCCCTTCTTCACCATCCTGCAGAAGGATTTTCCGGCGCTGTTGAACCCTTGTTCTTCTTCCTCTCCTGTTCAACATTCTGTGCGCCACCATATAGAGACTACGGGCTCTCCCACCTTTGCTCGTGCTCGGCGTCTGCCTCCTGACAAGCTCAAGGCAGCCAAGGCGGAGTTTGAGCACATGCTCGAACTTGGTATCGTCCGCCCTTCCAAAAGTTCATGGTCCTCCCCCCTCCATATGGTCCCTAAAGGTGCTTCTGATTGGAGGCCTGTGGGAGATTTTAGGGCTCTGAACGCTTGTACGATACCAGATCGCTACCCGGTCCCGCACATCCAGTCTTTCACCTCTAATCTGGCTGGTAAATCCATTTTTAGTAAATTGGATCTTGTCAGGGCTTACCACCAGATCCCAGTCGCACTAGAGGACATACCGAAGACGGCCATCATCACCCCTTTTGGCCTCTTTGAGTACACACGCATGCCTTTCGGTTTGAGGGGTGCAGCTCAGACTTTTCAACGCTTCATCGATGACGTTCTTAGAGGTCTCCCCTTCGCCTTTGCTTATCTGGATGACCTCCTCATAGCTTCCTCTTCTCCTGCCGAGCATGAGCAACATCTACGTGCAGTTTTTGCCAGGTTGGACGAATGTGGCATGCGTCTCAACCCGGCAAAGTGTGTTTTTGGTGTCCCTTCTCTTACCTTTCTAGGACACACTGTTTCAGCGGATGGCATTTGCCCTCTTGCAGAGCGCGTCGAGGCCATTCGCACCTTCCCTAGGCCTGTCTCTCAGAAGCAGCTTCGTCAGTACCTCGGCATGCTTAACTTCTATCATCGTTTTCTCAAATCGGGCGCTGATATTCTTCGACCCCTCACCGCTCTCATCCGCCCCAAGCACCGAGGCAGTTCTACAAAAGTGGACTGGTCTGACGAAGCTACGGCTGCTTTTGAAGCTTCCAAAGAAGCACTCGCTTCTGTCACACTCTTAGTCCACCCCCAGGACTCAGCTCCGACCAGAGTTCAGGTAGATGCCTCCGATTTTGCTGTCGGAGGTGTTCTCCAGCAGCACCTGAATGGAGTGTGGTCTCCTCTCGCCTTTTTCTCTCGCAAGTTGCAACCTCCTGAGACTCGCTACAGTGCTTTTGGGAGGGAGTTACTTGCGATGTATCTCGCCGTCCGTCATTTCCGCTACTTTCTGGAGGGTCGTGAGTTCCACATACTCACTGATCACAAACCACTTACCTTCGCTATGGTCTCCAGAAACGAACGGCACTCTCCTCGAGAAGCTCGTCACCTTGAGTATGTCTCACAGTTCACCACTGATGTCAGACATATTTCAGGTGTCGACAACTTCACTGCTGACGCTCTCTCCCGCATTGAAATCGACGCGATTTCAGCCTTACCCAACATCGACTACGAAGCTATGGCAACGTGCCAGACTACTGAGGATCCTGCACTTCCACAAGACTCTTCTCTCAAGCTGGAGTGGCTCCAACTCCCTGGGATAGAGAAGAAACTTCTGTGCGATGTCTCTCAGGGATCTCCTCGTCCTTTCGTACCTGCATCATTCCGTAAGGCTGTTTTCCTCAATCTTCACTCGCTTTCCCACCCTGGCATTGAGGCTTCACGCAAACTGGTTGCTGCCGATTTTGTTGCCTGACTGAATGCCCGACGTAGCAATACTTGGGTCGCCACTTGTCTTCCTGGCCAGCGTTTCTAAGGTCCACCCGTCACACCAAGTTCCCCGCTAGGCACTTTGCTTACCTCCTGGTGCTCGCGTTGAAACGTGCCCAGCTATCACATTGTTTGGACCTCTGCCTCCGCTCCCGCGTTAAGAAAATACGATTCTTTTACGTGCAATGATCGGTTTTCACACGAGGACCGAGGCATATCCCTCTCATCTGCGCCAACGGGATCCATACTAAAGCTTTCATTGGCTCATTGGATTTCGCGCTTTGGTGTGCGCTTCTGTCCACCAACGACCAAGGTAGACCTTGAATCATTCTATGGAAGATATTGATGAATCTTGTTTGGTTCAGAGAAATTCACACGACTTCTTTCCCAATCCAAAGCGAACGGCATGTTTTGAACGTTCCACCGTTCAGCTAAAGGCTTCTCTTCTAGCTCAGCCCCAATTCCGGAAAAATTGGGGACTGACGCTCTCCCTTCGTAATGCTTGGCAATTCGTTCGCTGTTAAAAAGAGGATCTTGGCACTGTCGGCTGCTGATTTAAGTGTATGGTCCTCCTCTCGCTTCCTGGTGACTTCTTCTCACAGTCATCTCCTCCTTCTACAGCCGACCCGCTTGCTTATCTTACCCGCTTGAGGCGCTGTGCTTCGTCGTGGAGACCAACTCCTTCTCGTCCACACAAGGTGCATTCCTATATCCCTAAGGACCTTTCTTCTTGCACTCATGTTTTCGTTCGACATGACTCCCACCGCACCGCTCTCCAACCTAAGTACGACGGACCTTTTCCTGTGATACTTAGGAAGGAGAAATTCTTCACGATCCAGCGTCCCACACGCACAGAAGTCGTTTCAATCGACCGTCTGAAGCCTGCTTTCTTCGAGGCGAAATCCCTTTTCCTGTTTCTCGACGCCTTGACGGCTTTACCTTTTGTTTCAATGTTCTCCCCCTTCAAACTTGCGTCTTTAACGTTTCCCTATTTCTCCTCTGGCATCTCTTCCCCTCCTTACTCCTTCCTCTCCTCTCCCTTTTCCTATCCTTTCCTTACCACCTCATCCTCCCCCCCCCCTCCCCCCCTCAGCCAACAGCACCAATACGAACCGCTCAGGACTCCACCGCCCCACGGTCATCGTCACCGTGCCTCCCTCCACTCCGCTCAGGCAATTCTTTCAACTCCAGCTCCACCTTCGCGGCTACTCTTTACGACACATGCAAGATGTTTCCGAACTCGCCCGATCACCCGCTCCACAATCCTGGGAATCCTCCAGACTCCACCCAATGCCGCTACTAGAAATATCGAGCAGGGTAGGCACATCGGATGGCCGGCGCGCTATTTGGAATAGTTTCGTGCCTTCAGCATGCAGGGGAGTATCTGTGGTAATTGAGGTCAGGTCAATTTTACCAACATAGCACGCAAATGCAAAAGCGGAGTTTATTAACGAACTCTATTTTTCTCACCATGCCAAATTTAAAAATTATGAATACGACTGTCGTGCGTCCTCATCTTATTCTTGCCGCCATTTTCGCACGACATCGACGCTTTCTAATTGCTCACAAGAATTATGGATTTTTACTGTATTATGAAGGCTTAAAGCTTATTAAAGCATATGATATTTATCTTTTTGCCATGGTGAGTAAGATGACAGTGCAAATATATTTATTAATGTATAATAGTGCAACAATAGTGATAAATGTTGGTACCCTGTGAAGTGGCAGTTATTATATAGTATTTCTTTAAATATTTTTACTTATAATTGCTATATATATATATTATATATATATATATATAATACTATATATAATATATATATTAATTATATATATATATATATATAATATATATATATATATATATTCCAGTGTACCAGAGTGCAGGACGCTTGAACCACTCTTTTGCACCCTACAAACCTCTTTCCCAAGCCTCCACCATTTGGAAAAAAGTTATATATTAATGCTTGAAATTAATAGTTCTCAAATTATGGTTCAAAAACAAAAGCTTCTGAAGCCCTTTCAGGGGAGAGTTTGCTTATCTTTTAGTCGTAAATGAGATCTGCACCACTGAAAGACGCTCACTAAATACACTTGTTGAAGGGTATGCTAAGAATTCCTTGACGTATTCTGCAAGATGTGGAAAACTTTTACAATTATCATTCCACAAAACCGGTGGATATTTATCTGATTCCAAATTTTTTCTCTTTTGATATTCTTCGATCAATGATAGAGTGGTTTTTTTGACATCCTCTGAACAGGACTCTCTTGCTGCTAAAAGCGAAAAGAACGTTCATGGATTCAGCAATTGATCGCTAACAGATTTGTGTAATTGTCTGTCTGTTGTTGAGGTGATCTTTTGCTTGTTATTTGACTGGTTGATTATTCTGCCTTTGGCAGCATTTCATCAACATAGGCATCTTAAATTAATTTTAACCCTCTGTAAAACAACGTGGTTGCAAGAATTATTTTGTATCTGGGATTTAGAAAAGTTGCCTATGTACATGCGTTGTCGTTTTGCAGAGGTTTGAAAATCATTATCTATCTTTCAGCAGAGTGCTTGTGTCATCCTTGGAAAGTCCCTTGCTTTAATATATTATTATTATTATTATATTATTATATATTTTAAAACACTTATTCCCGCTTAAGCGGGGTAGTGGTTTACGTATGCAGCTCCCTAAATTTCATATTTACCTTCATCTCGCCCCCACCCACCTCCTCCATTCCATTCTATCTCTCGCCAACACCCTACCTTCATCCACCCTCATCCCTCTCTCTTCCAGCATTTCCTTTATTCCATCCATCCACCTTCTTCTTGGTCTCCCCCTTCCTCTCCTTCCTATCCCCTCCGCCTCCCAAACTCTCCTAACCCCCCTCTGTTCCTCCATTCTCTCCAGATGTCCAAACCATCTCTTAACATTCCCTTACTCCGCTCTCTCACCAAACCATTCTTCCAATCACGTCTCTCTTATCACCCTATTCCTAATCCTCTCTCTTTTACTAACCCCACATACCTCTCTCAACCCTTTCATCTCAAACACTTCCAACTTCTTCTTGGACCTAGCATTCAACCCCCATGTTTCACACCCATATAGTACCGCTGACACAATTTTTTCAAACATACTTATCTTAAGTTTATGTGATAAATCCCCCCCTTTCCCTAATTCTCTCAGACCACCACTCAATGCTCTCATTCCTTCTCCTACTCTGTGATCTATCTCTTCCTTCATCCCTCCTTCCTTACCCAAATCCATCCCTAAATATCTGAAAACCTTTACTTCTTCTAATACAACACCTCCTACTCCTAATCTCTAACCCCATCCCCTACATACTTTCTCCTCCCTTCAAACCACTGAAACACTTTACTCTTACCGAATTTATCTTAAGACCTTTGCCCCACACACTTCTCTTCAAACTCCTTCACCCAAATACTACAAGCCCTTCTGAAATTCTTCGCGCCAACTTAAGGCAGTTCATCACGCAGAATAGTATCATGTTCACCTCCATCTATCACCCCTATCCCATCAATTCCACCCCTCGCTCCCCTCCCTCATCATTCTCTCTGGCAGGACACTCGCCATAAATAAGAATTGAGAAAGCCACGTTGACATACACATCCCTGTCTAACCCTCTCTCTACCCAAACATCTCACTCTCCCCTCCTAATACTCTCACACACATTCTGCTATTCCTATAAAAGGCCCTAATACCTTTTACCTAATTTACCCCCTACTCCATATTCCTCCAGCACCTTCGCATAATTCTCCGCCTCGCACTCTAATCATATGCTTTCTCCAATCTAAAAAAAACAGCCCATACACTTTCCCTTTGCCTTTGCTATACCTTTCTTCCACAAAGCATCTTTCATTGTAAATACTTGATCCACACACCCCCTTTCCACCCCAAAATCCTCCTTGTTCTTGCCCCATTCTCTCCTCCGTTAAATCTCCACCCTCTCAATTAGTATTCTCCCATACACTTTCCCTACTACACTCAAAAGACAAATACCTCTATAATTCCCACACTCCATCCTATCCCCTTTCCCTTTATACAGGGGAACCAACCAACCTCCCAATCCTGTGGAACCTCTCCCCTCCTCCAACATAAATTATATAACCTATACAGCCATTCCTCCACCCCTCTGCCTCCCATCTGTAACATTTCCATACTCACACCATCTAGACCTGTGGACTTTCCTTTTTTTCCTTTAGTTAACGCCCTAATAATTTCTTCCATTTGTATTTCCATATCCCCTTCCTGCCCCACCTCCCCCCCCCCCCCCCCCCCCTCTTAACCCCCCCCCCCCCCCCCCCCTTTCCCCCCTCCCACCTCATTTCATTCAATAATCCTCTAAAATATTCCCCCCATCTTTTCCTCACCCTATCCTCCCCTCCTATCCATTCCCCTTCCCCTCCCTTAACCCTCTCCCCTAACCCCTCCATCTTCTTCCTTTTTTTATTTACTTCTTTCCAGAATATCTTGCTCCCTGTTTCAAAATTTTCTGTCACTTTTCTACACCATTCATTATTTGCATTTCTCTTCGCCCTCTCCACCGCCCTCTTTGCTTCCACTCTAACCCTTCTATATTCCTCCCAGCTTTCCCTTCTCCTATTCCCCAACCATTTCACATAAACCTCTTTTTTCTTTTTCACCAACTCTTTCACCTCCTCACTCCACCATTCACTTCCTTTCCTTCTACTTGCTCCCACCCTTTTTACTCCACATATCCTTCTGGCCTCTTCACAAATTGTCTCTTTAAATCTCATCCACTCCTCCTCCACTTCCCTAATTTCCGTCCCTCTCACGTCCCTCCACCTATCCTCCATACTCTCTCTATATACGTCCCTCTTACACTATTCTGTTTCTATTCTTGATTTTTCCCACCTTTATACTTCTATTCTCCTCGTTTTTTCCTCTCCTCTATTATAGAAACCGTTACCTCTCCGTCTTCCTACTCTCAACTAGCTAACCACCAAATTAGTGATCAGATAACGTTCTCCCTACCTGCCCCTCTGATAGCATTTACATCTAGTAATTGCCCTACCTTTCTATTTATACACAGCATAATCCAATATCGCCCCCCCCCCGTTATCTCACTCTCCATGATATATATAATTATATATATATAATATATATATATATATTATAAATTATATAATATATATATTTTAATATATATAAATATAATATTATATATATATATTAAACTCATTATTTATTTCTAGGTATCTAGCTATGTTGTTCCGTATTGTTATGAAGTGCAATGTTGCCACAGAGATCGTTTTATGCTCTCAAAATATCTTTCCCCATAGAAAATAAACGCTCCACCGAGCAAGCGATTGGGATTGCTGTATATATATATAATATATAATATATATAATATACTATATAATATATATATAATATATATATATATATATATATATATATATATATATATTATATATTATATATATATATATATATATATACAGAGGTGCGGTGTGTGGGCACCGTAATGTATAATAATATTACGCCGTTAATTCTTAATCGTTAACAAAAAAAATTAACGGCTTTAATCATTAAAGCGTTATCGGGTAAAGAATGTTAACGGAAGTTAACGTGTAACTACGTTTAACCAGTCTTAAAAATATGTAGGATAGCAATAATAATTGTTAATTTCTTAAAAATTAAAAATACAAATATTTAATGAAAAAATTATATTATAGTATATATTATATATATTATTATATATTATATATATTATATATATATATATATATATATATATATATATATATATATATATATATATATATATATATATATATATATATATATATATATATATATATATATATATATATATATATATATAATATATATTATATAATAAAACTTCTATATATTTCGGTAGTATCTAGCTTTATGTTGTCCATAGTGGGTGTTCCTATGAAGTGGCATGGTGCCACAGAGATCTTTATCTCTCAAAATATCTTCCCCATAGAAAATAGACGCTCATCTCTTCTTAGCACAGGATGGGATGCTGTATTGTACTGCATAGAAAAGATCAAGCAATACCTTTCTCACCTTTAAAAAAAAAACCATCGGTCAATTCGCTCCATTTGGAGTTAGACTCCAACCAGGTCTTGACCAAAGCTTGAGCTTTTCTCTTTAATGACTTGTGACTCATGTTATGTCTTTGTGTTATTTCACCGAAGAAATCACCTTCCTCTTCTTCTTCGTTGCTGTCTCCACTATTACTCACTTCATCAGACTAAAGCTTTAAAACCCCTCAATTTTTCTTTCCATAATTTCTTTAACCTTTGGGATTTTGCTTTTATCATAATTTTCTAACCAGATAAGGCGAAACCTGGGGTGAAAAACAGCATCCAATAACTGGAAAAACCTCATCCTTCGAAGAGGGCATTCAAAACTGCCAAAAGGGCTCAACCAACCTGCTGCATATTACGAGACCTGCAAACTTTAACTTTTTCTTTTAAAATTTGAAGTGTTACAGCAACGTTGCGTAGTAATGCCCCAAAGATAAGCTTTGGCCTCCTTGAACTTCTGTCAAGGCGCCATTGTCACAGGCGGACATTGCCTGAAAGAAATTAACGATGATTTATAGTAATTCTTTTAAAAATCGTAAATGAAGGAAGCATAGCTATAGAATACTTTGACAAACTGTGAAAAAATTTCTAGAAATTAATTATAAAATGTATCATATATTATACATTTATCACCTTGATATATTCCTTTAATACGGTAACATCTTGATCATTAAAGCTGCTGATTTTTAGTTGGGTCATTACTCTGTGGAGAGCACATCTTTTAGTTTCAGTCTCGAAAATTTTGTTGAGGGTCTTGTTGATCCCGAGTCAGCGTGCCTGGCCATACACCTTCTTGAATATGCCCCCTTAATGACTAAAACTCTGAATCAATTCTGAATCCTTTGCTCGCCACCAGGTTAAACGTGTGGGCTGCACGTCGTATGTGACCTGGCAAGTTGATGAAATAATCAGATTTGGGTACAAAGATAGTGTCTGTTACCGAAACAATTTCTGGTTTCATCTTCGTCTAATAATTCTGGTAAAGTTATGGCAGTCCCTCAGTGTTGCGTGTCCATTTCCGAGTATTTGATTAGGTCTTGGTATTTAACAGATTCCGCCCCAAAGTGGAACATACGCCTTTCACAAAAATTGCGCATTGTCTGCTGTAATCCTAAATATAAACACGGAGTAAGTGTTTATATGAAGAATATATCATTTAATTTCAATATGAATAAAAATTTTAATGTACGAAAAAAATTGGCAATATTATTTCAATTATCTACTTTGATGACTTTATTTCAGTGCGAAATTCATATTATGAATATGGTCATTGCCTTGGTTCGAGCACTTCATATGGCTGATTTCTGCCAGTCGGCTGGTCAATGTCGAGCACTGTTTGCCGTCTTTCTCTGCTGTTTGGATCTAACCCAGTGGGACGGTCATGCCACAGGTAACTTTTCTTATTGGGCAGGACCCAGCAGGTCGGCTGTGGTTAGCCTTACTCACTGAACTTCCACTGAGAGAACTCTGATATATTATTTATATATCTATATAATATATATAAATATATATATA